>JAUMHG010000242.1:141598-160530 GCA_032359395.1 Enteromius anoplus
TACTTGAATGATTTATCATGAAATTGCATGAAAGGTTTAAAAAGTCTATTCATAAAGTATCTGAAAAAGATTTACTCCATAAACATAGATATATTGGGTAACGTTATGTCGTTTAGGCACGGCACCGAAATGATGCACCAAAATCCGCGTTTTGATTCGGTTCGGTACATACCGGTTACTTAGGTACCGGTGCCATAATGGTAACCGGGTTTCGGTACCCAACCCTAGTTACAGGTGTGATGAAATAAAAATAAGACCAATTTAATTTAATTAGACCAATGTAATGTATTCTGCAGATTAGCGCCACACAAAGGATGGGCTTGACATTTTTTATCGTTAAACGCACTGTTTGGGAGTCTTGGAACCAATAAGTTAAATTTAAATGCATATTATATGACAATATGTGTTCTTTTCAAATTGGTTTTGACCTTGCATGCATGTCAACCTGTTGCTGGGGACTCTCAAAACCAAAATATGAACCTTTTATTACCCATAATAGGGGCACTTTATGTTTATATTACTGAACTAAGGACTGGAGAGACACTCACTAAAATGTAAATGGAAAAACAGCTCAATGCTCATAAATAAACCTAGGTTTGTGAACCCACTCCTTCCTCAAAGGAGTTCCTCAGGAAATCAGCCTTGGGCTGATGAAACCGTATTAGGAACATTTTCAGAGAGAGAGAAAAAAAAGACCATGGTAAAACACTACAAAAAAAAAAAATAAATACAAAAAAACAAAAACTGTTCGTAATTATTATCCCAAATCACTAGTGGGATTCAAGGTCTAAACACGACATTTAAAGAGACAGCCCAACAAAAAATAAAATGTTTTCATGGTTTACTCCCTTCCAACACGGATCTGTTGTTTGCGTTCATATGTTGCATACGCTGTTTTCGTATGTGATACTCTCCAAGATGACGCTATAAGGTGATGCAGAGGAAATGAATTGTTGAATAAAGTCGTTATTTTAGTTTTCTTCGCACACAAAAAGTATTCTTGTAGCTTTGTAAAATAAAGGTTGAACCCCTGATTGAGATCACATGGATTATCTCCTTGCTCGTGTTTGGATCCTTGCTGTCTATGGGAGGATCAGAAAGCTCTTGGAATTCATTATTAACATCTTAATTTGTGTTAGAGGCTCTTACTGTACAGGTTTGAAAACGGGAGTCCTTAATGAGAGAATTTTCAGTAAACTGTCACTTTAAAGTAAACTTGACTGAGGCTCAGTAAGTAACAACAGTGAGTAACATGCCTCTGAGAACCCTTTGCATTTCCTTCCTTTCAAGGAGGGGTAAATGTTTTCATGACATTTTCCATGAGTGTAATACGTCAACACGGGATCAAATTAGCAACATCGAACCAGATCATGCTCAATGTGAATAATAGTTTTAAGAGAACAATAAGCGATAAAAGGCCTATGAAATAGTTTAGCATCATTTTTACATAGAAAACAGAATAATAATAATAGGAATACACTTATAGTCTAATGTGCAGCGTACAAATGATTTAATTGTTTACATACACATGCCTTGAGTTTATGCACTACACACAAATTAGACGACCACACCACATCAAGTTCGGGTGATAAAGGCAGTCTACAGCACTACAGCACATCCTGCGGCCCTTGTGAAGCTTTATTCAACTACTGATTTTCCCATAAGATAAAACAGTGCCCCCAATTCGTCTCATTTTTATAATGCTGATCACGTTACCTGTGACACCTCCAATGACTAATTATGGCCAGCAGCATGGCTCTATACATGCATAATGCAGCTTATGAATTAATATGCAATATAGAACGTCTGCAAAATATTCACTGAAGGAAGATACTTTCTTGAAACTGTTCTCAAAGGTTCAAGCAAATGCACAACGCAGTAGATGCTGCAAATTACATCACTGTAAAATAATATTATATAGTAAAGGGTCAATTATTCAGTCAATGTTCTAAAAGTAATATTATTAGCGCTGGCCTGTTAATAATATCAGTTATTCTGTCGACTGCCAAAATTTACAGACATGTATTTTCATATATTCTTTGGTAAAGTTTAAGCAAACAGGCTATTTTTTTGTGGCTGACATAACATGCCAAAATCAAGCATGACGGCCAATATAATTCTAAATGTGACATATTTTAATATAGCTTAATTATGGCATCAAGGTTGTATGTGCAAAAGTAAGGATTAGCAGTGCTTTGTTGCAAACAAGTTTTATTTTAGCAAGGAAGCAGCTTGATCATGTCAGTGGAAAACATTTATAATGTTGCAAAAAAAATCTTTATCCAAAATATTCTATATTTCCATTGGAAGTCTGCAGTCATGAGACTTCTTTCAAAAACAAAACAATCCCACTGACCCCAAAGTTTTACATCAGTCTATGATGAAATTAAGCCATTTTTACACAACATTCACTAAAAATGTCTTTTTAAGCTTGTTGTACATGGGACACTTTAATAAAACAATAAAACGGACATCTCAAAGTGGACAAGATTTTGGAATATCTAAAACTAAATATCATGTAAAAAGTGTTTCTTGAAATTGAGCAATTTTATGTAATCTCATTTGCTATTATTATATGTGCTTCCCCAGACCAACCTACTTTAAAATCAAGCATACTTTAGGATGCAAACGCGTCAGGAACTCCATTTATCAGCTGCATCCATGATAAGAGATCAATATAACAGCATGTAATCATGCAACCGTCATGTATCAACAAGTCACCGAGCGCGAGACTCTTCTGGATTTATGACACATAAGCTTCAATGGAGCCACGCACAATTATTGAATACACCAAACCAATAATCCTGTTGCACAACAACCGTTCAGCGTTTGAGAACTTCCCAGTACGCGCTATCTCTTCGGTACTTACATAATAGCGATCTGTTTCTTGTATTAAGCAGGGATGTGTTGGCATGCACGGCCACGAAAGCTTAAACAAGTCCACAGATCCCTATGCTAACGTGTAAAAATAACACCAAGCCAATGGTGAGCGGTGTCAAACAGACTGACAACAGAGCAATGCTGATTTACAGACTAAAAGGAGTAATAAAGTGGGAAATTATAGACTTACACCTCTAGTATTCGGTCTCCTTTCACTATACCGGCCCGGTCCGCCGCACCCCCGGGTAACACGGCGCTGACATGCTGGAGAGGAGCGTACAGCTCCCCGTTAATGCTCCGCAGCTGGCCGCCTTCACTCACTTGGCCGCGGACGTTGAATCCGTATCCCGATTCCGACTTTACGATCCGAACCACGCGCGGACCCGAGGCCACCATGGTCGGGGTCTGGCTACCAGAACCGGCCATCCCCGTTCCGTTAACGCGGGGCGCCGTTGCGGGCCGAGCAGTCTCATCTCCTTCGACATCCGCCATCTTTAACTCGGTTTTTTTTTTACCCCCTCTCTCCTCCCGTAGGCCTTCAAAACAACAAGCCAGAAATACGCTTGACCCGCCCAACCATCGCAAGACTTCTTTCACTTTCCCTCACAGACTATGTCCAGCGACTTTAGATGGGACCAGACGGCCTCAGGAGCCTGTCAGTTTGTTTTGGTGAATTATGCAAGAGGATATCCAGTACCCATACATTTACAAGGCACAACTGAAAGTTAGTTGCGTAGAAGAAGCGATACAGTTTTACCATAGCTAATTATAAAAAAGTATCTTTAGATACCAGAACAGGATGCAATGTAAAAGCGACCGGGGCAAGTTGCCATTGACAGTTTTTATTTATTTATTGTAACTTAGTTTCAGACACCTAGTTCATAAGTTTTGTGAATTTATCTTTAATAAATATACTATTTATATACTTTTTTAAAATTAATTAAAGCTGTTGTGTAAACAACTCAATAAAACCACCCTTACATATATTCAGATTTATTATTATTTTCAGAATTTAAACTGTTTGCAGTGCAAGAATATTTTTTCATGTCAGAACAAGTAGTCATAATTTTCCTAAAAACATTTATTAAAATAATTATTTGATTTGTTTATTTATTTAGATTCGATTTATTACTTTATGTAATATAACTACCTATTGACTTTGTGTAGAAGTTCAAATCAGGAGTAAATTGAAACTAGCCTACTATAAGGAATATGCTCCTATATAGCTACTTTATGATCAGTCAATCATTATTGAGAACGATTATTTTTTTTCGACCATTTGTGTTGTCTGAAATGATAAAGTGTCGTAAATTACAGAAATTGTGACAGCAACATAACCTTAGAAAACGGAACGTGCAGAATGTAACTTTCAACTGTTGGACCTCCTGAATTATAAATCTACAGCGACACCTAGCGTAGCTATTTGTTAGCACAGTTCAAATTGCATGACACGACAGTCCTAGGGTGTACACTTTATTTTATTTCATGTCTGCAGAGTGCATGCCAATATATTGTAGTGTACATGCTGTACGAGTCTTCCCTACCCTCTTGTGGCATACAAGGAGGCATACAAACATTATTTGCATTTGGGATTATTTGGTTTTGCTGACAGTGTGGTTTGCTGTCTGAAATGTCTGAAATTTAGCCACTTTGGCAAAGCCCTGTGTAAGTAAGTCATGCACATTTGTCATTTGGCAGTAGAGGCTTAATTTTTATCTTTATTGTTATTATATTAGTATTAATAGTTGTAATAGTACGCATTATGTAATATTATATATAAGGGATACTCAAATTCTTAACTGAATTGTTGTACAGAAAATTACATGACCACAAGGAAGCCACAAATTACTGGTTTCTTTAAACAGAAGCAAGAAATAGTTTCTGGAGCTTTACTTGCTGTGACTAATGACATGTACTGTATCTAAAGAAATGTAAACATTTTTATTCATCTTATGACTCCAAAAATGTCTGAACTTTGCAGAAAAATGAACTGGAAATAAGGTATGCATGCATCCCTTTCATTGTGTGTTCCTTTTCACAACTTTAAAAAAACAAAAACATTAGATGAACATTCGGTATGTTTTTACACAAAAGTAGGCTATAGTCCAAATAAATTCACTGTACTTCTGTCCCTGACAAACTTCATTAAATAAAGTACTACGCTGACTTGGGGTTATTGATTTCTAACTTCCACAACTCTCTTTCTAGCCAAACAGCCTTGAGATTACACTCTAATCATTAACAACTTGGAACCCACCCTAGTAAAAGTACCGTGACAATGAGTTAAAGAGAGAGAGTACAAAAACGGCAGGATATGAATTATACTTTGCAAAACGGATAGACATTTAAAATATAAAGTTTTGCACACAAAGATGTTTGAGCATTTTAAAATCTTATTTTAAATAAAACAGATTTGTTTTTAGCACAGATGGTTTAAATCTCAAAGAATACTGTCTGTAGGTCAAAGAGCGTTAAGACCTGTCATACACACCCACTGTACTTTAACCTGCTAGCCAAAGTAGTTTCAATGGTTTTCAGTCGATACTGATGCACACACACAAACACAAAGTAAAAAACAATCAGATATTTTAATAGTCAACGGGATCAACTTTACAGTTTGTCTACATGGATCATTTTCCTCTTCATTTCCAGCTCTGTGTCTTCTTTAACTGCATTCTATAGCACGCTTCACAGGCGATGGACAAACCCACAACCAGAGACACAAACTCCTCAAAGTTCACCTCTCCATCTCCATTGGCATCCAAGTCCTTCATAATTCTGTCTATGGTAGTCGGATCTTTCTGAGACTGGGGGAAAAATAGGAATAGTAGATTTGGTTTGAAAAAATGAAAGAGAGGAGGCCAGAAACATAGTATTTGCGAGAGAATGATATATGCTCCTCACCTTGAGAAACCCAGAGAGCTCGTTCTCCATCAGGGTTCGGAGTTCACGGCGGGTCAGGGTGCCGCTCTTGCCCTCTTTTCCAGCGTAGCGGTGGAACACCATGATGAGGGACTCCATGGCAATCTCTAGTTCGGAAGGCATGGCTGCTCACTGCAGAAAGCTAATGTTAACACAACTGATCTTGAAAGTGCAATCAAAAAACATTAGAACGAAGAGCTTACCGTTTGGGTGTCTGAGGGAAGAATTTGAGAAATGCTGGTTATCTCTATGAAGACTTTATATGACCGAGCCCATGGGCAGGAGAAGGTCTTATCAGGGGAAGTTGAGCAATATATTGATTAAAGCACACAGCATACCTAAGTGTATGAGTTAGGTGGACTTTGTGTGTTCTGTTTAGCTGGGTTGCATGACTCAATGGTCCACAGTAATGGAAATTGAAGGCCAAAATACACATCTTCTCATTCAATGTGTTTTCTTTATTTTCATGACCATTTACATTTGATAGATTCTGTGGAGTTATATACTTAACAAAAAAAGGTGAAATAACTGAAAACATCTTTTATATTCTAGTTTCTTCAAAATAGCCACCCTTTTCTCTGATTACTGCTCTGCAGACTCTTGGCATTCTCTCGATGAGCTTCAAGAGGTAGTCACTTCACAGGTGTGCCTTATCGGTGTCAGAAACGATTAATCCAATCAGCGCGCAGTTTATTGAATGACGTCAGTCAGAGCCTTTTAGTTGTAGTGATGGGAAGTTCAGCTCTTTTCAAAGATTCAGCTCTTTTGGCTCGGCTCCCTTAAAAGAGCCGGCTCCCAAATGGCTCTTTATTTAGTATCACTCAGAGCCTTCTATTTTAGCCCAATTTATCAATTGTGAATATTTTGTGTATTGGTAAGCAACTTTTTAATTCTTTTGTAATTCTATCATTTTAGTCAGCTCCTCATCAACACTTATCTGTTTGGCTGGGGTCATTTGTTTTAGAATAAATGTGATCATCTTGGTTTGACCTGCAGTTTTCGGCAAGAAAGTGGAACCTGCAGCTAACTTACTTGGCTCAGGGCCAGTGGATGGCACGCTCAGTTGCTCTCTCTCCTCCAGCTTTTTAGATGTCTGTGCATGTTTGTTGTTGACCCTGCTCTAACAGATATTTTCATTTGACAAATTCTGCACTCAGCTTTGCAGTCTCCAACATCATTGAAATGCAGCCAGATGCGGCTTCTTTTTCGTTTTTCACTCATTTTTTCACTTTCTCCCAATGGACTCGCATTTAATGCCGTCTCCCCCGCCTCTCTCTGCCACTCTGTGTACCTGGCCTGTACCACTACACTCACTATCTTTAAAGCACGTGCCCCCTTTCCTACTTTCACAAAATGGTACGATCCTAGTGGGTCTTCTTCGTTTAAGAAGAAAAATTATTGGCCATCATTACTTTAAGAAATGAAGGTCAGTCAGTCCGGAAAATTTGCAAAAACTTTAGTTGTTTAGTGGGGTTGCAAAAACTATCAAGCGCAACAAAGAAACTGGCACACATGAGGACCGACCCAGGAAAGGAAGACCAAGAGTAACCTCTGCTTCTGAAGACAAGTTCATCTGAATCACCGGCCTCAGGAATCATCTCAGATCCCAATCGAGATGGTTTGGGGTGAGCTGGACCGCAGAGTGAAGGCATAGGAGCCAACAAGTGTTAAACACCCTTGGGAACTCCTTCAAGACTGTTGGAAAACCATTTCAGGTGAGTACCTCTTGGAGCTCATCGAGAGAATGACAAGAGTGTGCAAAGCAGTAATCAGAGCAAAGGGTGGCTATTTTGAAGAAACTAGAATATAAAAGATGTTTTCAGTTATTTCACCATTTTTTGTTAAGTACATAACTCCACATGTCTTCATTCATAGTTTTCAGTGAGAATATACCAATGAAATAAAGAAAACACATTGAATGAGAAGGTGCGTCCAAACTTTTGGCCTGTACTGTACATATTCACTAGTAAAGTTTTAAAATAATTAAGATTTTAAAATGTTTTTGAAAGAAGTATTTTATGCATTAATTGAATCAAAATACAGTAAAAACTGTAAAAAAAAAATACTATTACAATTAAATTTTTTATTTTTTATTTTTTTTAATAGGCTGTATTTTAAATGATGTTTTATAACAAATTTTGGGAGGACCCCATACAAATCATTAACCAGCTGCCACCTATCTCCCTATTACCTAATTACCTTATCAGAGCTAAAGCTTCCCCTTTAAATACCTCCAACTTCCTCTCCCTCGTATCTTCATTCTTTGCTTCCCTCCGCCGCCCCTTACACCACTTAAACTGGGAACCAGGTGTCAGGTTTCCGAGCCAGAGGAGAACTCTACCCAGCCCTCGCCTCCAAGGGGTTGATCCCCTAGGGCTTGGGGTCTGCCGGGCTCTCTGCCTGCTCCCCGGACAGCACGCCAAACATGCCTACTATTAGTTATTTAATAAGGAAGGGGGAACTCCTAAAATATATTTTATTTCTGTGGTGGCAAAACGGAATATTCAGCATCATTACAGAAATTATTCTTATAGGCGGATTTGGTGCTCATAAAACATTTATTATTATACTGAAAACAGTTTTTGCTGCTTTTTTAAATTTATTTATTTTGATTAATTGTGGAATTTGTGATACACTACTATCCAAAACGTTGGGATATTTAAAACAAGTAGCCTAAACAAAAAAAACAAACAAACAAAAAACTTTATTCAAGGACAAATTAAAGTTATTGCAATAATATTTCTAAAGTTACAATAGATTCCTATTTCAAATAAAAACTGTTCTGTATCACAGTTTCATACAAAAAACTGATGATTCATTTAAAATATACAGTTAGGTGAAACTAACTTTTTTTTCTTGCGTGTTTCTTGATCTTTGGTTAATGGTCACCTTCCAAGAGTGATAGGAGAAACGAATCTTTTCGAAACTCTGAATCAATTGAACCGACTGCTTCGTAAAATGATTCACTATTTGGAAGCAGTCGAAACACCACATGCTGGCGGCATCTGCCGGTCAAAAGGTGCAACGAAATCTCAGCTCAAACATGTCACACCTTTTACAACCCAATGGCAAAATGGATTCATGAAAGTGGAGTTTATTAAATGCAATAATTATATATGAAGGCTCTGTAAAATTCTTGTTCTTTTTTGATTGTTTCATTTTGTGTATTAGGCAATGACAGACCAAAGAAGGAAAGATCATTCTCCTTTACTACAGTTTTTCATACGCAAAACTGAAATTATATTATAAAACTGATCGGAAATTTTAACAAATGGGTTCGTTCACCAGATCAAAGCCATCTGGCGAAACATCGGAATTTTCTTTAAAAAAAAAAGAAGAAAAATATTCGAAACAGAACCTTTGCTTAAATCACGTGACTTAAGGAGTTCGATACAAGCTCTCAATCACCAATTCGTAAACATTTCGAAGCTTCATGAAGCATCACTGCCTTTCGAAAAAATTAACACTGTCTTCAGGTATCTGCACATTCTTCTTTCTACATTGTTTTTCTTTTTACTCTTTTTTCATACAATTACTGGATTAGACAGGTGGTTTGAGTAATCCATAGTTAAATTCAGCAGTTCAGTTGTGGCTCGGCTATGCTGAGGCAGTAACCTGCAGCGCGCTGCTGCTGATGAAGCGGACGTGCTTGTTGCCACGGAAACGGGATGCGGGTTGGAGAGCGAGAGCGTCGGATTGAAAGCGTCTCCAGCTGCGTGCGGATGTAGCGACATCCTACTAACCTACATTTCAACCTGAAAGAGGCAATGGCGGCCGACGGAAGATTTCCCCAATGATATATGATGACCTCCTGCGACGAAACGAAACCTAAACGGTATGTTTTGCAAGAATACTAGACGATTATTAAATCCGCATCGTGCATGTGGCAGCATGCGGTGTTTTATTGATGGGATATTTTTTTAGCTGACTGGAAGCGGCATATAGGCTTTTCATACTTGCCAATTGAAAGTGTATATCCTATCTCGGCGAGTCGCACTGGTTTGCGACAGCAGTGCTGTCATACGAAGTAAAGACAGCAGCATCCCGTAATGGCGCCCAGATTTCAGGTGAAGGTAAGGGCGCTGCCGAATACAGCGGTGCACCGTGCTAACCGATTTACAGTCAAGTTTGTAGGTCAAACCTCAGTCGCGTTTATTTAAAAAACCCTAAAATCATGTTAAATCTTTCGTATTGTGAGATGGAGTGACCTATAAGGCCAGGTGACATTGCTGAATGACCGCGTTGTGATAAAGAAGCACATTAAACTACAGAAAGGCCTTCCTAAAGCACGTGTTTTGATTTTAAAGTATGATTTTAAAGGGTAAAACGCGTATTAAACAAAGATATACGGTTATATTTAAAGACAATATTACCATTGAATCAGACGGGCCGGTGCCTAACTAATAACTAGCGTACTAATATAATTATAACTAACGTTAGCTTATTGTATTTGCACTGGCAAATGTTTGTCAGATTCTGTTAACTTCGATTTTTTTTTCACGGTGGTTTTTCTAGAGGTCAGGCTAATCAGGCTAGGCTAACTAAACTAAACTGATTTTAAATTAGTTTAATTTGTCCGTACTATATGTTTCTTTTAAGGAGATGCAAATCGTGTATGTTTGTGCATGCTTTAGAAAAACAGGTGTCAGATCGGTTTGTTGTACTGTTGCTCAGTCATTCCTCGGTCACCACAAATACGCCTATACTGTGCAAGTCTGATGGACAAGGTCATGTTTTAGCTGACATGGCCTTTCCAGAGCTTCCAATGTCACCCAGCTGTCTGTTTAAATCATCAACATCAAGTCACTATCCATTTTTAAAGAGCATTGCAGACCCGTAGCAGTGCACCAGAGAGAGCTATTTATAAAGGCAAGTCTCTCAAAGACATAATTCTTTATAGAGCTCAAAAATACTGTCCCAAATATCACTCAAGGACCTAAATTTTTCATTGAAGGGGCTACTGCTTATTTTTTGTGATGTATTTTTAAATTTTTATTTTTTCCATAGTTTAACTGGTAATGCATGAAAGTGTTAAGATCTGTCAATAAAAGCTGTTCCTTTGAACCTAAAAAAAACACAGCTGTTTTTCATTGTTGATAATTATAAGAAATGTTACTTGAGTTCCAAATCAGCATATTAGAATGATTTCTGAAGGATTATATGACACACTGAAGACAGGAGTAATGATGCTGAAAATTCAGCTCTGTTTTTAATCAAATGCAGCCTTAACGGAGAATAAGAGAATAAGATGACTTTCAAAAACAATAGTAGTACAGTATATTTAAAAACAAGTCTCTTTTATCGTGTTTTTTTCACTTTAGTCAATATTTGTAAGATCTTTCATCTTCTGTTACCTTTTACTCTCCCCTTTTCTTTTCCTCCTCTGTTCATTTTTTCAGTCCAATATGAAGAGTATGGAGCAGGAATTGCAGTGTCCTGTGTGCAAGGACATTGTGAAGCAGCCTATTGTACTTCCCTGCCTGCACAGCGTGTGTCTCATGTGTGCCTCCGAGGTGCTGGTTCAGAGCGGGTATCCCCAGCCCGAGCTTCCCCCGGAGCCCAACTCACCCGCTTCCACCCCCAACACACGGTCCCCACGGCAGATGCGCAGACCCATGCCCAAGTCTGACCGTGTAGATCGTCTGTTGCGCTCAGGTGTGTGGAGACAAGAGAGAGTAGGCGCCATCTTCAATGTCATTTAAGTGGGTTGATATAATTTTAGTTTATCTCACTGGTTGTGTATGTTTAGGTTCTGGGACGTACCCAGGCCGCAGGCGAAAGGAAGGCCCTCAACCGCTCATGCTTTTTCCTTGCGCCCCCTGTGGACGAGATGTAGAACTAGGCGAGAGAGGACTGGCTGAGTGCATGAGGAACCTTACACTGGAGAGAATTGTAGAAAGGTAATAAATACACACATTAGTTACATTATATATCTTTAAAATGTAATAATATATTACATTTTCAGTGTTTATATTATTAGTTAAATTATTTGATTAGTGACTTGGTGATCTTGAATAGAAATAGAATTTTTTTGTAATAAAATACAAATAATTTTAAACATTTATTCTTGTTGTTTATTTGATTAGTGATCTAGTAATATTAAACAGAATTGTAAATATGCAATATAATATTATATTTGAACATACTTAGTTTCTTATTTAATTAGTGTCCTAAAAATCTTGCATATAATCTTATGCACAATTTAATATTAAAATATAATATAATATTTTGATAGTGATCTAGTTATCTAGAATAAAATTAAATACAGAAAATAAATAAATAATTAAATTAAATTAAATTAAATTTCAATTTTTATGTACTGGTTTCATTGGTGGTCTAATAATTCTAAATAACTTTTTAAATACATCATTTTACATTACATTGATTTGTAAAGTTATAGTATAATGTCATATTTAATATTAATAGTAAATATAATTTCAGCATTCATACTTATTTGATTAGTGATCTAGATCTAATCTTAGGCTAAATACAGTCATAAAATATAATTTCAGCATTTATATTTGTTTACTTCTTCGGTTAGTCACCTACTGATCACCTAGAAATACACAACTTTCCCTGTGCGTTACTGTATCTGCATGAAGAAAACCACATAGACAAATGATCAAAGGCTTCACTACAGGATCTCTCTCTTTGTTTTGTTTTCTCCAGGTACAGGCACACAGTGAGTTTGGGCAGTGTGGCTGTGATGTGTCAGTTCTGTAAACATCCACAGGCCCTGGAGGCCACTAAAGGCTGTGCTGACTGCAGAGCTAGCTTCTGTAATGAGTGCTTCAAACTCTACCACCCCTGGGGCACTCCACGCGCCCAGCATGAACATGTTCAGCCCACCCTCAACTTCAGGCCAAAGGTGAGACGACTACCCGATAACCTCTCACAACTTAGGTGTCCATCCAGGGTCTAATAAATTATTTAACATAAAACTGCATTCACAACCCCTTTTTTCTTCTATAATATTCTTGTTTTTATAAGTGAAACAGAATTTCACAAAATGAGTATGCAGATTATGTTTGGGCTATTTAATGGTTGATTTATTCATGCGCATTTCGTCAGTAAAGCTGTGTTCTTTGATTAGCGATAAATCTCGATCAGCTGTTTTTAAAATTAGCTGCAGTTGAAACACAGCGCTGTAAATCCCGGCCGAGCTACGCAACATCGCATCACCCACCCCCAATGCATTATTTTATCTATTGTGTATCCTAATTTTTCATCTCTCTAGGTGTTGACATGCCCAGAGCATGATCAGGAGAGGCTGCAGTTTTACTGCAAGTCATGTCAGATGCTTCTTTGTTCACTCTGCAAACTGCGTCGAATCCACGCGGGTCACAAGATTGCGCCCGTCACCCAAGCCTACCAGACTCTTAAGGTGTTTTTTGTTGTTATATTGATTTTTACGATACAACTGTCAAACACTGCCATGTTTTTCTCTTGAAGAGGAACTGATTAACAAAGATATAAAATAAAAGCAAAGTATGGGCAAATAAAATAATTTCAAAAAGCAACAACAGTGCCACCTAACGGCAGTCCAGTGCAGTTCCTTAAGCAGTTAATGTAATCATATCAAATTATATTCATCAAAAAAACTACAACAATGGGGAAAATCATGTGATCAGATGAGTTTATCCATCACAAACAATTTGCACAATGGTGTTCAGTTTGTTTAGCTGTGATGTTTAAGGCTATTCATCGCATGTCTTAGATCTATAGTTTATGAACTCTTGAAAGCCAGGAAATCAGCAGTAAACACATACCGTTGTGGATGAGTCTTCTGTAGGTTTTTTTTTTTTTTTTGCTCAAACAGGACTCTTTTCCCATGGTCCAAAGGATGTGAGAGGTCACTAAATGATCCAATAAGATTATATTTCTCTTTAACAATGACACTTCACAAAATCTGATCACAAATAGGCTATAAATGGGCTCTTTTTGTACTTCTAAAAAACCCCCGCATCATATCACTTCTTTTTTCACATTTCTACTTGTAGAATCGTTGCCAAACTATAATGAAGAAGGCAAAGCATCACAATTATTAACCTTCTTAGTAAAAGCGCCAGATTCGAATTAAATAATCTTTTACATTGCATGTTGTTTTTAAATCCTAGGACAAGATAACCAAGGAGCTGAACTACATCCTGTCCAATCAGGACACAGTGTTGACTCAGATCACACAATTGGAGAATGCCATCACTCAAACTGAGGTACGGCCGCCTTTTCCATCTCTGACACAAAAGGAAAGCAGGTGTTTGATGTGCTGAGCAGTAATTGTCCGTGTGCGTGAATGCAGGTGAACAGCGTATCAGCCAAAGAGCAGCTCTCTCACTGCGTGAAGGAGATAATGGCGTTACTGACCGAAAGGCAGACAATGCTTGCCCAGGCTCTGGAAAGCTCACGGCAGAGAAGGGCAGAAGCTTTGGCCAACCAGGTGGCTGAAAAACGGAGCCTGCTGGAACACGCCGGCTTGATGGCTTTCACTCAAGAGCTGCTCAAAGAAAATGACCCATCGAGCTTTGTGCACGCAGCCAGAGTAACACACAACAGGTGGGAAGGCTTACTCCCCTCATTATCAGCTGATAATACTGATGTCTGTTCCCAAAATCCAAAAACACTGGATCGTTATCTCTCTTTCTGGCAGATTGGCTCATTCTATTGAATCTATGCAGCGTTTCTCTCTCTCCGCTGATCCTTCGTTCCGACACTTCCAGCTTGATGTTTCCAGAGAGCTCAAACTCCTCACAGACCTGAACTTTATTCAGGGTACGAAAGGGAATACATTATCACTAACATTTAGTAAAATAATGCTGACAAACTCAAAATGTCTATCTTTAATGTGTTAATGAGGTGATAGATCAGTATTACACTGATTTGACACAGCCAATCGTTACTGGATTACACAGAAAGGAGCTTGTGTTTGATTCACTAGAAAACCCAGATTGCTCAAATTTCTCATTCTTGAAGTAGTTTGACTCTTAAAAATCGGTTTTTAAGAGTCATTTATTTAGAGTGACTTTATTAAGCATACAGTTTAATATTTTAAATTTGAATGTGTGCCATAGCCTATTTAATTAAGCAAGTAAAACAATTACACATTTTTGAAGTTGGGAATTGGAAATATGGCATTCATTTTATTTGTGAAGAGGTTTGCAGAGTTCATGCACAATATTGTGTTATGGCAGATATATTAGTATATATTAATGCACAGAATTTACAAAACCCCCACAGAAAGTTATGTAAATAAGTAAAAAAAAGTTAAGTAAATAAATACATAGAAAAGTAACTTCTCAGAAACATAAGATGTAAAGGTGAAACTGGATGTTACATAATCTAAACCCAACCAAAATGACCTATCCCATCAGCCCCTCTCGCTCCTGTGATTGACACCCAGCGAACCCTCGCCTACGACCAGCTCTTTTTGTGCTGGCGGCTGCCTCAAGACTCCAGTCCTGCCTGGCATTACTCTGTGGAATTCCGGCGGCGGGGGGTTGTGCCAGGGGGCGGGGCTAGAGGGGGAATTCGCGGGGGATTGGCTGCTGCTCGTTGGGGCTGGCAGAGATTGGAGGAGGTGACCGGGACCTGCACGGTGATTGACAGGCTGGAGATGGACAGTGTGTATGTGCTGAGGGTGAGAGGCTGCAACAAGGCCGGCTTTGGCGAATACAGTGAGGAAGTATATTTACACACACCCCCCGCTCCTGGTAAGAAACACCTCCTGAGGATTTTTCAACACAAACAAAAATCATTCCCAAATGATACTCATCTGCGCATTTATCTTCTTTTCTCTTTATCTTTTTTTATTCATTCCCATCTCCTTCTCTACAACCTTTGGTTTTTTCATGTTTTCCAGCTTTAGTGACAACAGCGCTATACAGCCACCTTTCCTTCTCCCTTTTGAAAGCCCTTAAAAATCTTTCTATTATTACATCTTTTTTCTTGTTTAGAATTCCCTCATCATTTGATTATTTGAGCCATTTATTCTTTAAACCATCAGTTTGTTTAATTTCCACACAAAACCCTTGTGTTATAAAATATTACGGGATTGTTGACCCATCCGCTTTGTAAATGTGGCCAAAAGCAAACTTCAATGCTCCATAATGTTTATTAACCACATTAAATGGAGGCCCATGTTACAAATAATAATCCAAGATTTGCAACAACCAACCAGAAGGCAGAGAGTCACTAAAAAAAACCCTGGCAACATTATAAATAAAACAAGTGATCCAAAGACATGATAGATTTTTAAGATGAAATAAATGAGTGTTTTATTATGAATAGACTTAGACTCTGAAATACTAATGAGGAAGTACATCTTTTCTTCTCTGCCTGTCTGCTGGAATGCAAATCTTCCTGCTTTTTGCAGTCTTGATTTTACCCTGCTATTCCCAGAGTGCATTTCTTTGTCTTCTTTCCTTGTTTACTGTTTTCCTGATTGCTGTTTTTATGCCTCCTTTTGCGGATTCTATACTTCTATCTCCCTTTCCAACCACTCTTACGCCCCTCCCTTTTAGTGCCTTAATACTGTGTCCCTTTCCCCTCTTCTTCTGTCCCCCTGAACATTTCTCCCGTATTCCCTCGCTGTTGTCTTCCTCCCGCCTCCCCGACAGTGTTGAATTTTTACCTGGACTCTCGTTGGGGTCTGCATGCGGACAGACTGGTGGTGAGTAAGGAGCAGCGGTGTGCTCGCAGTGTGCCGGGTCTCTCCCTGCTGCAGGCCGCCGATCGGGCCCTTACTTCCTGTCACCTGACAGCTGATCTGCTTGTGGGTGACGTGGCCATAACGCAGGGCCGACACTATTGGGCATGCTCAGTGGAACCCGGCTCATATCTGGTCAAGGCAAGTTCTCTCTCTTGTAACTTTTCTTTTTAAATCTATTTTTCTCTCATTTGTTGTCCTTGGCTCTGTTTTACAGGTTGGAGTGGGCCTGGAGTCTAAACTTCAGGAGTGGTTTCATCTGCCTCAAGATATGGCTAGTCCAAGGTGAGAAAATGAACAAAAAAAGGGACAGAAAAGAAATACTAAAACGAGAAGAGAAAGTAGATATGGTAACGATACCTAATACTTCCAATTTTGCTGTTATGACCAAAACTCTTTAAATTATGATTTTAAACAATAACATTTTTATTTTTTAAAACCTCTCCTTTGCATGACGCTAATCTGCAGTGATTGGTCTTATTTTCATTTCATTATGCCTGTAAAACCTGATGAAGCAGGTTGAATTTGATGATTTGCATTTTCATTCAGACCAATGCAAAAAGACCAATAAGTGGGCAACAAATACTGGATTTTGACATCAGGATTTCAAAAGTTTGTGGCTTAAAAAAACGTAAAGATAGATATCTACTGTAAATTGGAAAAATGTTGGGCATGACCCAAAGTTTATGTGGGGTGTAGATATACTCATATACTTTGCATATTATAACACCATCAGGGAGCGGCCCATGTTGAATTTCATAATATTCAGTAATATTGATGTTTGAACTTATTTGCATGTTTTTTTTTTCTTTGTCTTTTTATTCTCATTCCAAATGATCAGAAAAGAGAAAACCAACAATAAAACAGAAGAAAGTACTAAATTATTACTATATAATGTGAACTATAGTCTACAATTTGATCAGTTCATTAGTAATATTCTGGAAATAATAGATATATATGCTGGTTATGCAGAGCTGGATGGCCGATCATAATTTCCAAAAGGCAAATATTCTAGCCTGGCTTCTACGACTTTAAAGCTCATAGGAGCTTAGTCTGGCCAAGCTAACTTACTACCCGCCTTCTGGGAGGCAGGGCTTAACCTGCGTCCATCAGATGCCTCTGTATACTACTGGACGAATATACAACCAATCAGACCACTCATTCCGATGACGTATAGGGAGGGGTTGGGATGGAAGCTCATTTCTCATTGGGTTCCCACTTTTTGGGAACAGAAATGCTCTGAAACGGCAGCTTTGCCAGACTAACTTTGCTTGGGAAATGAATGTAGCGTCAAAGGAAGTATGGGCGGGCCCAGGCTACATATATTCCCCTTCAGAGTCAGAATTGGCGAATAACATTTGCTACACATTTTCAAAGTACAACTTTTTATTAGCCATTTGGCAATTTTTCTTTCACAACTATCACAATTTACTCACGCTATGAACCTAATTGCTTCTGCGTCAATGACATGAGCGCTCACTTGCTCTGCGGTTTTCTTAGTTCTATTTAGTCTAGAATCAAAGTAAAGTCTGCCATGTAGTGATAGGGTATACAAATGAGATATTACACCATATTAGGAACTGCTGTCTATTTTATTAAGGATGACGTCTTGTCACAATTTTGCGACTTTGGCGGATAGATGGTTAATGAAAAAGTTCCATGGTTATCAGAGTTCTTCAAATTAAGTGTACTTCCAATTCTGGATGAGAACAAAACTGAATTGAGTGGGATGATGACACCATTGTCTTCAAAATCCTTTTTTATGCTGGCTTTAATCGTGTTGGATCCCATTTTGTCTGCCTGATAGATATGATCCAGACAGCGGCCATGACAGTGGAGCTGAGGATTCATCAGATTCTCCTCCACCTTTCTCTTTCCTCACAATGGGCATGGGCAAGATCTACCTGCCCTCCTCTGCCAACTCCCATCACACCAACGCCAATTACCGAGAGTCTGGCTTTACCAACGGCAACGGGCCTTCTTCGCCGACTGGTGTCACCTATCCACTGCCCCCGAGACTAGGAGTATGTCTTGACTTTGAGAAGGGGCGTGTCACATTTTATGATGCCCACTCTCTCCGCCCACTATGGGAGGGGCCTGTTGACTGCTCCGCCCCGGTGTGCCCAGCTTTCTGTTTCATTGGAGGCGGAGCTCTGCAGCTACAGGAGCTGGTGGCCAATCGTAATGCAAATCAAACCCCTGTAAGACGTGTCACTATTCAATCACGTGTTACGAAACTGAACTGATTGATTATCATTTTTATAATTCAATTTTAGAGACAGTTGTTTTTAATTGCACCCAATATCAATCACTGCTTATT
Source organism: Enteromius anoplus (assembly GCA_032359395.1). Classification (NCBI taxonomy): domain Eukaryota; kingdom Metazoa; phylum Chordata; class Actinopteri; order Cypriniformes; family Cyprinidae; genus Enteromius; species Enteromius anoplus. The sequence goes on from JAUMHG010000242.1 coordinate 160,423, forward strand.
TTCCTTTTTTATTTTGAGAGGCCTTTATTGCTGCACTGCTTGCTGAATTACTGATGAATTATTCATTTGCTGATGCCACCTATATACCCAAGAAAACTATTTAAAATG
>JAUMHG010000242.1:171440-186370 GCA_032359395.1 Enteromius anoplus
TATACATATTTTTATATAACTTTTTAATATTTTATATATATATATATATATATATATATATATATATATATTGATCATATGTTAAAAATATACTCATATATAAATATACAAATATTTTTTAGTTTATAACAATAATAATAATATTTTTCATATTGATAATATTTTGATATACACATACATAAACATAAAGTTATGCTATGTAAAATAATAACAGTTTTTTTTATTGGCCAAATACCCCCAACACACTGAAATTTCAGACTTGCATATTTTCCTGAATAGTTTATGGTCAAAGTTTTTTCTTTTCTTTTCATTCCATTTCACTTCTCTTGTGCATATTTTCCCAACTCGCCTTTTCCATTTTAATGTCACTTTCTGGCATGTCGAGAGCTCATGCCAATCCAAACAAGGTGATGTTCCAGAATTGTCCTTGCTAAAATAAACAAGACAGTGTCTAGTTTATTGTTTTATAAAAGCAGGCTTCATAACCCTGGACCACACAGACATGGCATGAGTTATGAGAGGGTACAGAGAGCTGGCATGAATCGGCCTGTTGCATCTGAGAATGAGATGCTCCTTGTAAAGCATTTGTTCAAGCCCCGAGCGGTTCCCGGCCCAATGTATGTCATATAGGAAGACTATAGTTTTGTTCATTCTGCATGAAAAGACCAGAAGAAAAGAGCTCTCAGTAGACATGCTGTCATATCGAGTTATATTCAATAACAATATAATACAGCTCTCTGGGGCATTTTACATGCTCAAGTGACACTCTAGGACTCCAACAGAGATCAAATATGCAAACATATGCTTTCATAGATGTGTTTGTAGGCTCAGAATGACGCAGATTTGAAACATTTGTGACTTCAAAGTGTTTCTAGGGGTCTTTCGTATACAAAAGAGTTACATACTGTCTTCTGACTGGTTCAAGAACACCCGTTTTACACTACAGCAGAATGATGTGAACTCATGTAGCACTTATGCAGTGACAATAGTTCACAATAGAGTACACAGTGTGCAAAGTAATTGATTATTAGTAGGCTGCTAAACTGTCTCTCAATACCAAACCTACAGCTGTCGTATTTTTGGATGTGAGTCAGGTTTAAAGTTTCAGTGTCAATATAATTTCCAACAGAGGTTAGAGCACTGCAGCTATAAGCACTGTCAAGTTAAATATGTCATCTGAGAGTTATATAAAGACGCACTGTACATATGGCATGCATACTTTATACAAAATGTCAGTAGTATGCTATTATACTGTTACTAACACAGTGATCAACCTGAGATTGACCAAAAACAAACAATAAGAACAATAAAAGTCTCTGAATGCAGTATTTATCTGAATATGAAACAATGCACTGGCAGGATTCTTATTCACAGCATTTGCACCAAACATTTACATGTTTTTCTTCGAGCAATTTGATGCCTTCTTTGTTAAAAACAGAGCAAAGCATTACAAGAACTCCCAGCTATTTTTACTTTTTTTTTCTATACAAGCACCAGTCTCAAAACTGTTATGTTCTTAAAAACTGAACTTCATGAAGGAATGTTTTTTAAGAGCAGGACACAAAAATATTGCTGAGACAGATGAATTATTTCTGTACAGGTGTTGATGGCGAACTAGTCATTAAGTATAAAATGTGTCTGCCAAGAACTGGAAATAATATTTCTTGGTTTTTAAAAATCCAACATTTTCTAGAAACATCTTCTGGTCGATTCATTATGGGAATTTGTTATTTAAAGTTTTGGAATTTTTTTTTAATGAAATTTAAAAAAATCCATATTGTGTTATTTTTTGTACTTTTAAAATGCATTCATATATATTTTTTTATGTAACTTATTTTTTATCTTTCATATAGTTTTATTTTTAATGTTTATAATAAAGCCTCTAATGCTAATCCAGGGTGCATTTATTTGATTAAAAATTCTGTAAAAACAGTGATGTTATTATAAGTTTTTTTTAAATTTTCTACGAAAAATCCCATTTTCATCACTGAATAAAAAACAAAAAAAGGTTATTGCAAAATTTTATCCCACAATTCTCTCACAATTATTTTCTCAGAATTGCAATTTTGACTTATTTTCTCACAACTGTGAGATATAAAGTTAGAATTGTGAGATATAAAGTCGCAATTCTGAGAGCATAAATTTTTTTATTATAGAACTCGAAATTGCGACTTTATATCTCACAATTCTGACTTTATATCTCACAACTGCGAGAAAATAAGTCAGAAATGCAAGTTTGTATCAAGCAATTCTGAAAAAAAAAAAGTCAGAATTGTGAGATAAAAAAGTTGCAATAACTGTGGAAACTGCAATTTATGCAAAATGCTAAATCAATGTCTTCAATGTCATATGATCGATCAGAAATTATTCTAATAATCTGCTTTGGTGCATAAGGAATATTTCTTATTATAGTCACTGTTAAAAACAGTGTTTAATTTTTTTATGAAAAGTGTGATAGGATTTTTTAAGAGTTTAGAGTTAAAATGAAGAGCATTTTTAAAAAAAGAAATATTTAAAAAGTCTTCACTGCCGCTTTTGATCAATTCAATCCTTAATTTTTTTTTATGTATAACCTATATTTGTAGGAGAAAAAAAAAACACTCCATGAAATGAATGCTTCATATGAGAAGTTTTGCTTATGATGTAGAAATACTGTAATTGTGCAGAAACAGACGCATGGTAGGATTCTAAAATAGAAGTAGAATTGCTGACATGGGGATTGAGAAAAGCACATTCCTGTTTCCATATGTCTTTCTTTCCATCCTTTTTGTCTCTCTGGTCTTTTTCCACGGCAGAAGCAAAAACAGGTGGACTTTGACAGGAAGGGCACAAATCCCTTGCTCAGACTCACATACACCTTCTGACTTTGTATTTAGGCACTGAACGTCAGGTTAGAATTTATGCTGTTTATATTTCCCCCATACTGTGAATATTTATGAGTCCAGCTGTCCTTTGCTCAGTTGTCTTCATTAATGAAGCGTTTGACTTGTATGAAAAAGTATCAACAAAATGCCTACAAATCCACTGCATAGAAGATCAAAGCTCAGACCAAAAACACCCGGCTAAGACATCTTGACTGTCCGTGTCAGGATTTGGCCACGACTGAAGCTGACTGAGGAACGCTTTTCAGACTGAAGACAAGAATAATGGGACCAGTCCTCCAACATACACAGATACTGGAAAATGACGGCAGATCCTGCCAGTTGAGTTTGAATAGCGTAGATACATTCCATCAAAATCACATCTGTGTACATATGCTAGATCAGTTAAAATATTTTAAAACGTAACAGCAGCCAAATTTAGATTTTCACATTTTAAAAGAAAATTGATGGTGTTGTGAATGTGTTTCAGTATGTTGCTATGCAGTTGGGGTGTTGGGGCGATTTCTTGAGTCTTTGTTAGTCTATGAGACATTTTTCCTAGTTTTTAGTTTACCCAAAAATTACAATTCTGTCATTAATTACTCACCCTCATATTTTTGATAAACTCAGAGAGGTATCTGACCCTTCACAGACAGCAATACAACTGAAATGATCCCAGATCCAGAAATTAGTAAAAAAATCAGTAGCTCAACTTTAGTTTTGCGACGCTAGGAGAATACTTTTTTTTTTTTAAAATGCGTGTGTGTGCATTGCGTTGTGAAGGGAGAAGAATGTTATGCTGATGATATGCTGTTTTTGTTTTCTTTGCGCAAAAAAGTAGTGTCGAAAAACTTGAGCCACATGGACTGTTTTACTCATGTTTTTAGTTGTTTCAGTCGTATTTCAGATGTATTGTTGCTTTGGAGGGTCAGATGCCTACGGAAGAGGATTAGGGCCAAGCAATAATAAAAAATGTAAATCATTTCGAGATTAAACTTGTTAAAAAACGAGAAAAAAAGTCAAAATAATAAACTTGTTAAATTAAAAGATTAAAGTCGTTAAATTTAAAGAAAAAAATTGTTAAATAAGGAGAAAAAAAGTGTAAATAAAATGCTGAGGATAAACTCTTTAAATTACTAAATTAAGTCGTTCAATTTCCAAAAAAAGTCATTAAATAACGAGAAGAAAAAGACGTTGAACAATGAGAAAATAATCCTCTTCCGTAGATCCCTGTCTGATTTCATCAAAAATATCCTTATTTGTCTTCTGAAGATGAACAAATGTCTTATGGGTTTGGAACGACACGAGGGTGAGAAATTAATGACAGAATTTCCATTTTTGAACTAACCCTTTAAGCACAACTGCTTACTAAAGCACACCTCTCTGCAACTAGCCACACAATAATCCAGCACGAACAAAACCGGCCTTAGTTATTTTCCCAATGCATGTTCCTAGCTTTCTTGTGAGTGATTCATCAGGGTACGTTACTGCAAAGAAAAATAAATCACATTGACTCTTAGGGCTTGGGTGTGTTCAATCCCTAACAAACCTGCTTCAGAAAGCACCACAAATATGATGCCTTTTCACAGATAATACAATTCCTTCATGCAATTTAGACAACAAAGTATAATGTCACTGCATGAACTCAGATGGTCAGTCTCTCACTCTGATCAAATGTGTGTGTGTGTGCGTGTGTGAAAAAGAGAGTAGACTGCGACTGAGATCTCAGGCACAGGAAACAGAGGGATCCTGTTTTTTTGAGCCAGGCGCTATTGTCTCCCTCCCTCTCTTTTTCTCTCTCACTGATAAACACACTTATCTGCAATTGTTCCCTTTAAATCATATTTTGTCTGCCCCATCCTAGAGGCTTCCAATGGAGCCATGGACTGTCCACTGTGCTTTCTCGAAGGTACATTTTCAGCTCTTCTTGTGAACTTTCTAGTCATCAAGGACACTTGAGAACACAAATTGTTCATCAGTACAATTGTTTTCAATAAGAAAAATGAGCAGCAAATCTGCATATTAGCAAGATTTCTGGAGGATGATGTGAAACTGAAGAGTGGAGTAATGACGCTGAAAATTCAGCTTCGACATCACTGAAATAAATTACATTAATTCAAATAGAAAATAGTTATTTTAAATTTAGTACTTTTGACACTTTTAAAAAGAATACAGATAGAATAGAAAAAGAATATAGCAGGCTATAGTGTGAGTTTTGTTTAAAGAAAATGAGCGGTTAGTAAGTGAATATAGTACAAGGGGCAAGTTATTTTTTTTTAAATAACATAATTAGAGTTATTTTAAATTATAATAATATTTCACAATATTATAGTTTCATTGTATTTTTAATCAAATACGGTGTATGCAGCATTGGTGAGCATGTATATTATGTATTAATAAGTATTTGCTATGTACTTGATCTATGTTTTTTTCCAATTGTGTATGTCCTTGGATGCCCTCAAAATAAGCCTTTGTCCAATTTAGTGCACGTATGGGGATAATCTTGGACCTAAAGTGTGGCTAAGTAAAGCTACCCAAATACACACAGACACACACTCAGACTCAGAGAGCAGATCTCTTCTCGCTGGGTGGTGGCAGGGGACCAGGGTTTAAGCATGTAAGCTATTTAAGCATCTGGATTTAATGCACCATTAAGGTCAACGGCTGACCAGTCTGCACCTGTAGCGCTCCTCACCAAACCCAGAGCCCCTCCTCTCGTTCAGCTGCCGGTGGTCACCGTCTCTCCACTTTCTCTCTGTGATTTCACCAAAGAAGCATCCACATTCTCAAAACAAAGTTCCCAAATGGAAACAAACCCAGTTTTACAGCCTGATGCCACTGCAGAATGTTTTTAAGAGTTGTGTCCCTGCCCCGAGGCCGACCTTCATCTTCTCATCTCATTCTTTAAGTTGTTCTCCAAACACCCTCGCTCTCTCCATCACCCCCTCCGTCTCAGTGCAGCCTGTTCTGTTGTGTCTGCCAACCGCTCTCTGCTGGATCACAGGTTTCCTGAGCTGGAGAGCCGGGGACTGGCAGTCTCAAACAGTGTGAACGGCCAACTTGCTTTTTTCCCACTGTGCTTGGTGTACATTCTGCTCACTGAACACGTACTCCTACGCAAACGCCCAGGCAGAAAAGAGTCGCAACCATTACGAAAAGAAGTCATTACTGTCTCAGCAGACATAGAACAATAGAACGATAGCATGGTAGATAGATAGATAGATATATATATAGATAGATAGATAGATAGAAAGATAGATAGATAGATAGATAGATAGATAGATAAGTAAGTTGAGTAGGCAGGCTTATATTATATCAAGAACTACAAATACATGTCTTGATAAAAAATACTTTTGCAATTTTTTCTTCTACTTTGTTTAGTTCCATTTGGATGGTCAATCATGCTCTTAAATATTTAGTGATAAAAGGTAGCCTAGTGCTAAACGAAACGACTGAAAGCTGCCAAACTCCTCACAAATGCCGTGCTTTGCTACATTTCTTACTGAAAGAGACACTCGCTGACAAGTGTAAACATCACTAAGAATAACATCACTCGCGTTTGCTGTGAGAGCGATGTTTTTCAGGAGCCTCAGTGCCGTCTGTGAGCGATGTTTATACCTTTTTGGCTGGTAAAGAGGTGTGATGGGTCACGGACTCGCGCTTGTTCTGCGCGCTGAAAGGGCGGATGTCACGCGCGGCATCCACAAGACACAGACACAGAAAAACAGCTTCAGACTGATTCCGCACAGGCGTCTTCTTTCCTGCCAGCATTATTACAGATCAAACACTGAAAGCCGGGTTTAATAGACCTCATAATCTGGCTAAATTTAAAGGCATTATATAATAAATAAATGAAATACAATAAAAATAAAAATGTCAACTCCTAATATCAATTAATATATAGTAAATTCTTTATTATATAGGCTAGCCTACATAAATAAAACACACTAAATAAAATACCTCTAGTTTATTTTCTTTTTATTTTCTTTTAATATTTAGAAGGCAAAAGGCAGTTTTAAAAATAGTGAAACAGGCGTAAGAATGGAGTAGCCGAGTCTTGAAGTAAATATTTGAAGTACACTGCATATTCCACAATGCTTTTCGGCATCCACGTCATTGACCTGCGTTGCTATTCTGAAAGTGGTGAGCTGGCTTGGAAGAGCGGGTAAGAGAGTGTATTTCAACATTACCAGTGATTTTTCACTACGCGAATTTGTAATGTGTAGAAGCTGGTTATTGTTACTAAACTAGAATATTTTCTCCGTGCAGCGTTGTTTGTCAGATGTCATGTTATCGTTAGCATTCGTGCTACGCTAACGTTAGCTGTTCAACAAGAGTGAGGATCAGTGCGAATTTCAAACAGTGTTGTATTTACGATTATTTTTCTGTAATATTTATGATTTCTTTATCATCCGGTTTTGCCTGTCTCAAACATTAGCGGTAGACATTGTGATTATCACTCTTAATCCAATTCATTTTAAGAAAGGGTTTCTTTATAACGTAGTAACGTTATAACTATATTAGTAGTTATGCTTTTTTTTTTTTTTTTTAAGTGTTTCATGCGTTTCCTATCTTAAACTGACATTTTCATTTTAAGTTTACAACCTGTGCTCCCTATAATAAAGCATAACATGTGAAACAGAACTGTCTAAAAGAAACACATTTATATTCACAGGTGGATTCTTCATTTATAATTTAGCCCTCCACCGTCCCACAATCTTCATTACAATGACCAAACTTCTGGAGTGGCTTCTTGGTGTGTCGCTGATTGGTGCGGCGTGGGGACTTGTTACCTTTGACCTCCTTGATTTGAAATGTCCTCCCCAGTATAGAGAGGTGGCATGGCCCATGCCTGTATATCTGCTGGTTGCGTTTGGGTGTTATTCACTGGCAACTGTCGGCTACCGTGTGGCCACGTTTAATGACTGTGAGGAAGCAGCCAAAGAGTTGCAAGCACAAATAAAAGAAGCCAAAGTGGATTTAAAGAAGAAGGGACTGAAGATGTGAGAATTACACCTTAGCTTCTGTTTATATACATATATATATATATATATATATGTATATATATCCAAATGCAAACATAGTATCATTGTTTCTGTTTATGTCTTATACTACAATATGCACTCAAAACTGCAGCTCAAAGCTGTCTGATTTTGTTCAGTGTAAACACCTGCACACCTGTGAATGGTCTATTTCCAGCATCATGACTGACTTATTGTAAACATTACAGACACATGCATGTATTGTCAATGAAGAGCAGTGCTATTTCTGTACAGCCTCCAGAGTGTGTGTATTTGCATTGGCCAGGGAATGAATATGTCTTTTTTGAACCAGTTGTTTTTTAGCGAGTCAGAATTCTGAGTCAGACTTTGAAATGAACCCACTGTGTAGATTGCGCTTGCACAAGGACAGCATTTCAGTAAATCAAATGATTTGCGTTTTGATTTAAAATATAAAATAATAGGAATGTGCTTAGGCTCACATGCTGTTGTTCTTTTTACCTTAAATTAAGGTTCTGAGCATTTTCTTTGTGTAATTAGAACAGAATTACAAATGTAAAAAACATTATAGGCTCTTAATAAAAAAAGTGGCCTATAAGACTTTTCACACTTGAAATGAACCCTGGGTCATTTTAAAGTCCTGGTAAATGAAATCCAGGGTTTCACACTCTGTTCATATTTTGCCTGGATTAAAAATGAATGTTCTTTAATCATAAGATGGCGTCACACTGCATTTCCTAGTGTAATGTTCTTATTTATGGTGTTAGTGTTACCGATTGGACGAGTCTAGCTCACAACCTTTTTCCAGAACAATTCTAGCATCCCAGTATCTATTATTTGCAAAATGTATTGTTTTTCCTGAATGGAATTTTCAGACAAAGGTATAAATTTAATAGTCAGTTCTCTTCAGTTCATGTGTTTTCTGTTACTGTTTAATGTTTTCCTTCAGTACGCAGTGTTCCCGTGACTGTTTAACCCTCTGGTGTAGTTTGAGCATTTCAGACCTAAATGGTCATTAAAAAAATAGACTTGTGTTGCTTGTGGTCAAAAATGACCGCCATTGGGAAAAGAATGGGAAATACACAAATAGGCCTACCTAAATTTTTTTGTGTGTACAAAATACAAATCATTCATAATGCAGAAAATAAATGTGCACAGCAATGAAGGGGTGACGCACTAAATCAAGAGTGCAAAACAGACACACCCTAGTGTGACTGAACAAAGCATGTTTCTGCGAATGCGTGAAATAAAATCAATCATTTAGCCACAATGCAGTAAAAGCACACACCAAGGAAGGGGTTACACTTCAAAACATTACAAAACGGAGACACACTCACACAACACACTACCATAGATGCAAACTCCTCACTCCTCCTTTTGGGGAAAATTCACCTTTTTGAGATCATAAAAGATCACCTACAAGATTTGTGTATAGGTCCAATGAGAAAGTGTTTTTGGTGGAGGTGGAGGGGTGTTTACATTACCATTAGTACCAATTCGTATCTGTTTCAGGTATTTTCTGCAAGTTACAAGAGGAATCTTGTAAAATGAATTTTACTCCACAACTGTAAAGTTAAAAATAAAAAGGCTTTTAACATCAATTATGTGTAATAAAATCTTTCTCTGTGTTCAGGTTTGACTGTAGTACCATGAAATTCTCTCAAAATACAAAATAAAAACATAGCATTGAACAAAAATGTATTACACTGATTTTACTGAAAATAAAAAGAAAGTGTGCCTCCCAGATGAAGTATGCCGGAGGGTTAAAGCATGAATATGAGACAAGTGATTGGCTAAGTGTCAAGCCGTAACAATGACCACATTGGTTTACGCTGAACAGGTTTGGCTCTGCAATGCGGGCTTAAAAAGTGCTGCTTTAATATCCCCAGGTAAAAAAAGCGTGACACGTTGGCCTACCCTTACACAAAATTTAGAACGATAATAACCCAGGGTTAAACACAAGTGTAAAAGCCATCATGTTTGTTCACCATTTCATTATTGACCATTTTTGTGTTTCCTCAGACATTCCATATGTTGAAAATGAAAGTTTTTAATGGAAAATACAGAGTGATTAATTTTCAGTTGTGTTTCATTTTTGCTCTGCTGGATCTCAAAAAATGAACTTCTGTGCACATAAATTCTGAAATGTGATCCACGTCCATGTGTTGGCTCTTGAAACACTAATCCCAAAGCCACTAAGTGCACACGGGCGCTGTATATAGTGCCGAATTAATCTGGGGTTTTTGGCAAGCAAATTCGTTCATTCGTTCTCTTCAAGCTTAAAGTAGGCTGTTGTAACCTTCTTTTTTTAGCCCCCTTCAACACCGCTGTGAACAGGCCTATACCTGTTTGTAGAAAAAAGATAGGTTTTTCATAAGTTTGCAGTTTTCTTGTACGACTAGGCTCCGCCTGACTGCTGATTGGCTCCTGTTCAAATCTCTGATGTCACCCCCTGCAGCCTCTTACAAGCTGTTGTTAGTTAAAGCCTGTTTTTCACAAACTCATAGTAGCATATGAGAGAACAGCATCAGCATTTTCTCCTGAAACCACAGAATGATTAACGCCACGTTTATGCTTTGAGATGCTGTTTAAATAGCAGAGAAACTAAGCAAATGATTTCTACAGCAGAGTTTTAAATAGGACTTTCTTTGCCGGAATTAAAGAAAATTCAATGATCTGATTCAATGACCCATTATTGAGAAGAAAGAAAGAAAATTGCAGGCTTTGCTTTCTGCTCCACGGTAATTTACTGGTTCTAATCAATAACTCTCTCTGAAATGCAGCCATTGTCAGCCAGGGCATTTTTAAAGCATACAAGTGAAACACAAACATGCACTCCGTTTTGTGTTAGGAATACAAATGGAGCTTTAAAGACATGAGGGTGAATATATAATTTTTGTCTGTACTGTTTCTTTAAGAAAATGTATAAAGTTCAGCAAATAGATGCCAGTAAAGAGAATTAATGGCAGTTGTTTTTATTGCTGGTTTTCAAAGACTGATTATCACTGCAAGGAGTATGCAAGCAACATGGCTTCAAAAACAAGCACATTTGTCTCAGCTGACCTGTTTCAACTGCCTTTAGGGGTTAGAGACGCCACATTTTGCGAAATATAAGACAGGTCATACTGCTGTTGTACGTCAAGAGACCTTTATGCCCCATACTTCACATTTGTCTGTTAAGCAATGTGATACTTCTTCTGGTCTGTTATTGTTGGGAGAATGAACTGTATGTGCCTCATTTAGATTGAATACATGGTTCAAACCAACAATGACCCAAAAACGGATCTGGACACTTACGAAGAGATAGTTTGAACGTTGTTTTATATGATCATAAAATGTTTAATTCAATAAAATAAATATAAAAAATATAAAGGTGTTTTAAGCAAAAAAATAAAATAAAATAATATTTATATATATATATATATATATATATATATATATGTGTGTGTGTGTGTGTGTATGTGTGTGTGACTGTGGACGACAGAAACATAAAGAGTATATTATCCAATAGCTTAATTATTTATCTTTTTTAACATTGACTGGTTTTGTGGTCCAGGGTAAAATAGGGTAAATACGGTAAAAACTTAATTCAGCATAGGCCCTATTTGTATTTGCCTAAAGTAAGAAGTATATACATTGTAGACGTATTTATTAAAGCTATTAAAAATAAAACAATGTTTAAATAGCTATTTGGCTATCATTTAACATTTTCCAATAGAAAATACAGCCAAAGTAGTTTCAGGCAAAAAGGAAATTTGTGAGTTATTACATTTTGATTACAAAGATTACAAAGACAAACATTTTCCCTTTAGAATAACATGCACTGATGAATCATACACAATAAAACTAGGAATGTGTATCAATAATGTAAATAGCATCAATTTTAATTCTATGTCGACTTGAAATGACATTCAGTAAAACTTCAAGCACACTAAACATCTAAATGGCCTAAAATGTCTAAAAATGTCTGAGGAGTGTGCTGCCAATATGTGAATAAAAAGAAACCCTATCTGGAGTGCCAGCTGCCAAACCTTCTCTAGAGCCTTGTTAAAATAAATACAAATGTAAAAAAGACGGAAAAATGAGTGGAAGTGTAGAGTAATGCCTGAAATCTTTAGCTTCTCTGAGGGTAAGTACGTCAGTGAATGTAAACCTTATTGTTTAAGCTAATTAGCTCACTGTTTCAGTAACATGTGCTAGCAAGGTGTGTTCATCAGAGAATCCAGGACCGTGAAACACTTCCAGCTATTATTCAGAAGTCAATTTCCAAATATGCCTTTTGTCACACAGACTAGGAGGACACGGAGGAATAGTCAGCAAAAGGGTTTATTGACACAAAGTGAGTCCAAGACAGTAACTAGAGGAACCAGGAGTGAGTGTGAGATGACTGAGGAGAGGGAGATCCAGGCAGAGCGTGTAGAGGGAAACTGGGAGATCTCGTGGAGATCTGAAACAGTGGAGACACAACACACAGTACAGCACACAGTTCTGTTAAGTGATCACAGATAAGAGCTATTCAGGTTAGATTGAATGGAGTGAATGGTAGACTGGACAGTGAGTGCTTGTGAGGAGTGTGCAGCGGATCAGAATGCTGGTGATTGGGAACGGGTGAACGTGGGTGCTGGTGATTGGAGTGACAGAGAGTCCCTGACACTTATTAGGACCGAGACCATCTAAGAGTACGCAGAAGATAATACACAGTCTCACGACCAATTCGTATGTATTCTGTGACGAGGCAGCCGGCCTCGCAGGCCAATCATCGCCTCCCCCGTACTTCAGCGCCGCCCTTCTTCAGGCTTCCGTCAGGAGTGGGCGGATGAGAGGAGGGGCGTAGAACGGTGTACGTCTGGCGGCGCGTGATGAGGCGCACCGGATGTAATGGTGCCTCATCACCGCCGCCGTTAAAAGGACTGTACGCGCTCCTCCTCGAGAGACCGGTCTCTTCCCCTGTGCATGCACACTGGTGTCCTCGGTGACACTGTATTTTATGTATTTTTGCTAATAAAAACGACCTCTCCGAGGCATGACGTCACTCCCATTGTGTCTGTGTTGGCTCACTCGCGACAATTCGTACGACGACCCAAATTCGTGCTAATTTGTCTAAAACCCCATTACGGGTACACTCAAAAATATATATAGATTGGAAACTCAATTTAATTGAGGGCAGGATTTCCATCCAATAAACGTGTAGCCCCATTCATAAAAAAACGAATGAATGCAATGCAATTTAACTGAGTTGGGTCAACTTAATTTGATCAAATATAGTTTATATGAAATTGATACTTTTTATGCATGTTTAGCTCAAACTAATACATTTAACCGGAAAATAAATTAATAGGAAGGCATCCTTTTACACTGAAAAAAAAATTAATTTGATTTGGTGATGTTTGATTTACTTACTAACTTTAGGCATTAGCCAACTTGTTATGCATAAATTAAGATGGTTTTGATACTTCCATGGTATTCCCAGAGTATTTTTATTATTATTATTAAAATAGATTTTAAGCACATGCCCCCCAAAACACAAGCATACCAGAAGGTCTTTAAAAATACAAACATAAAAGAGCATTAAACATTAACAAGTCTCCCAATTTGATTATCTTAATAAAAAATGCTTAAAATAACATTTTATTTCAAGATTTTCTATATTTATCTAGCCCTGTGCAAGGCATGATGGGAAAGGGAAACAAAACAGAACTGTTTCAAGTCGGTTTAACACAATACAGTTGATTAAAAAGGGAAACAAACATAATGGTGTTCAATGAAAATGATTTTTTTTTAAAATAAACTGAACAGTGCTGGAGAATATTTTTTTTTTGAGTGCAGGTTTAGGGGCGGGGTTAGGTTTAGTTCATTCATACAAATTCATACGAATTGGCAACTTATAAAACGTTCGATTTACAAGAAATCACATGAATTCGTATAAGTGATATCGTACGAATTTGTACGAATTAGCCACATCGTAAAATATGTATAAATTGCCATGAGATCAGGTTGATACATCCTATAAAATGGCTAAAATCATTTGGTTTGGGTTACATGTTTGACTCACTAGCTTATTATGCTTCACCCATTAAAATCCTGGTAGTGTTTATGGTTTTGGCTTGAGTGAGACTTATTTTCACCTCAATCTACATAATAAACGTTTGAACAGATGTCTGAACTCTGCAGCTCTGTAAGAAAACTGGCTGTATCGAACTCATAGAGTGGCCTATGCTTTTGAAAGTTGTATTGAGGTTGATTTCTTTTGAAATTTATTGCAAGCATGGCTTGAAATTCAATCACATTTTCATTGTCTGAACAAGAATTTATGCGCAATTCATCAAGCAGAGCTAAAATCTAGATTCAGCGGACCCCGACTCCATCCTGAGAAGCTGCATGACAGTCTTTGTTGTTCAGATGGTTTGATAATAATTATGGGGTTTATGTATTCATATTTCTGATATTGTTGGACTGGTATAGTATGTCTCTGGGTTTGGCTTTGTCACTTTGAAATAGGATAACCCATTCAGCAGTGAAAATGGAGCGTTTTTTTTTTTTTTTTTTAAATAGCCTATATTAATATATTTGCTTGCTCTCAATCCCCAATGAATTAGAAAAAAGACAGACTAAATATGAGGCCATCATTATTTTCTTTGTTTTAGAAACCATATCTTGTTGGAAGTATACCATGTTTATTCAGAGTTCACTGAGCGCCAGCTTTTAAAGGGGTCATACAAAGGCAATTTTCCACAAGCTAATATGATTATTTAGGATCTTAATGGAAAGTTTGTAATATAGATTGTTTTAAAATTTCTGAAAGATAGTGTAAAAAACTCAAATTTTACCCTTTCATAAACAGCTCTTTTGAAAACACTCTGTTCTGTATTTTTCCCCTTTAAATCTTCACAATCTTCGCTGACCCCGCCCCTCTTTTGCTAGGCACTCTCAGAAGATCTTTTTACCGTATTCATTGTGAAACTTGCTAATTAGCCCATTATTATGAAAGGCGATTTGCAAAGATTCATTGAAAGACATTATACTCACTGCTTCTGTAGGTGAGGCTGGATCATGAATGATTCGCGCGAAC
>JAUMHG010000242.1:194088-213867 GCA_032359395.1 Enteromius anoplus
TCTTTTTCCTTAATTTTCCTTGTTTTCCCCTTTTGTTTTATATATATATAACAATAACCTAACATGAAAAAATTTACAACTCAATTTCTCTTGATCTATTGAGCAAATAAAAGTGAAAATAAATGAACTCTGTGCTTGATTAATGAACACTGAAACCTGGAAGAATATGGGTGCTTCTGAGTCATGCCCATGCTTACCGTAAAACATGAATAGGTAATGTTTTTTCATGCTGAACTCATTTTCCTGTAAATATCACTGGAATGCTCAGTAGCAAGAATTGACCTGATGCCAAATGGGCGACTGGGTTAATCTCAGGTCTCTTAATCTTTAGTTCAAAGTTTTGTTTTTGTTGTTCTTTTTTAGCCCCTCTAAGTCTCTCTATCAATTGGTCTCTCCTCCCTCTCTCTCTTATTTCAACACTCTATCACTTGCTGGAATGTTGGAGCTCAGAGAAAGGGGGGATGATCAGCGGGGGGTGAGAGGGTGAGGAAATACTCAGAGTCAGCAGCCCAGACACACACTTTCACACACACAGATGCAGGGAAGTTGGTTAATACTCTAAAAAATTTAACATTCTTCCCACATTCACCTGTTTAAAAGAAAAGGTCTGAGGTATTTAAAACGCCCACCCACGCACAAACACACACACTCGCTCCAACAATAGGTCCGCCAACATCCCTGTCATTCGATCAGTGATCTTTTGTAGCTTTCACCACCTGATACTACAGTCTAAACGGTAATTAATGAAATTCTGACCCGGGCTCTGTTCAAATATCCATCCTTCACTCTCACCCGCACACCTGCGTTCGCTGTCATTAGCGCCTGTCGCTTCAATTCAGTGCTTATGCAGGCGGCGTTGTTCCGGGTGACTGGTTTGGAATGCAGTGTGGCAGGATCATCGGGTGCTCTGTGCTCCGGGATTACCCGGCCTAGGTTGCTGAGGGGCCAGGGGCCTCATTCAGTTTAATGCAAGCAGAAAGAGAGAGAGATGAGGGGCCCATAGCAAGCTCTTTTATTGTTCTGAAACACAGTCGGAGCGTTACAGTGGAGTAGTTCGTTTGGAAAAGCAACAAAGGCTGGTGGAAGACAGAGCGATAGAAGGAAAGAGGGAAAGGAATTGGTGAGGTGGTTCAGTTTGGAAAGATTTTGCCTATATTTTTTCACACACACACAAAAATGTTTTTACTGTGCAGATGTTAGAGAGATAAAGAATGCAAAGAATGGAAAAAAAGTGAGGAATCCTTTGATAAACCAGAACGGGCCGCTCCTGCGCTTGTCCTTGCCCTGACTGGGACCAGACCCGCTCTTTCATCTATTCTTCAATCCATCCATCTCTGTCCACTCTCTCGGTTTGTCTCTCAGCACTCAATAAGCTTATTTGATCCCTTTGGCCCCGCCCCCAGGTATTATCAACCAATCCAAGAGCAGCTCGCTGGAATTTGAGGCATGTTAGTTAGTGACCTATGCCTGTAGATACTAACTCTGGCCCTTGCGATTGCCATAGCAACCAAATGTGACCGATTCCCCCATTCGTGACATATTCCACACCAGGGTTTTTTCAATCTATCTTGTTTACATACATCTTATCCCCATCAATCTTTTTTCATCCCTTCAAATCGCTCAATCTTTTGTATCTGAGCACCATTGATCAAGTTGTCAGATTTGCTTTTTCAAACGCATTCCTCTTTTGTGAAGAAACGGTAGTGTGGGATAAAGATCTACTTAGAAATGCAACGTTGGAGTCCCTTCAATTTTTTTTAAACCAAGACGTAAGCTGTGTATACATTCTTCCTCTCTAAGATAAATGGATTTAATGAATAATTAAGAAACATGGGAGCACTTGGTGTGAAGGGAAATAAGAAGTACACAAAGCGTTTCATATTGCTATGAAAATGGCTTCAGTAGTTCCTTGCATTGTTTAGGATTGTATTAGCCATCCTGCAGGGGGAGTGGCTTCTCGCACATCCCGTAATAAAATGCGTGCAGTGCGTCGTGGGAATAGACTTGCACTCTTAAAAAATGAGTCTATTCAAGAACAGTACAAATACCGAGAGCGCAGAGACAAAAACCACATGGGGTTGAGACTGTGACAACAAATGCACTTCCCTGACAAATACTTAGCGTGTGATTGTAAAGCGCTGTTAAATACCTGTTAAAAGATCGATCTGTGTTCTTAAATATGAGAGGAACTGATTAAACATCAAAGAGGTTAAAACCAGGTGAAAGAGACATGATGGAACAATTCTGGGAATTCTGAGGGAGTTGAAGAATGTGACAGCAGCGGTATGATAAAACAGAACAGCAACTAGATTACTGAAAGTGTAATGAACAAAATCAACTTTACAAAACAAAGTGCGTGAGAAAGCAATGAGTGACAAATGCGACGGACGGGCGCATAGGCATGTGTTTATCCCCCTATAGTGAGCCGTAGACAAAGCGATCACTTTCTCAAGCCCTTTAACTCATGTGAATAATAATTTACAGAGTATGCGTGCGTACGAGGAAGTGTGCGTATCTGAGACTTGTGTAAGAAGTGGGCCGCTTGCGTGCACAAGTGTGTGAGAAAGGTATTGTTTATTGTACGCGCAGGATGTGCTGTTTTCCCGGGAAAACACTTGGCCAGGAAACTCACGCTTGACGAGGGAAAAGGCAGTCTTCTCAACCTTTGAGCAGAGTTCACTTGCTCCCTCGTGTCTGGAAATTGCAAAGGATTCGACAAATATCACATATTTCACACATTATATAAGGAAAACACTTCTGGCCGATAGGGACCTCATGTAGGAGCTTAAATGCATAAGGACTGCTGGAGAAGATTATCATGGGTCAGCAAACGGCAAAAGAGAGCCAAATTCAATTCACAAGACGAAAGATTAAGAGCTGATTACAATCTGGAAGAAGGATGGAGGCAATGAAGAAGTCAATTCTGTGGAATCTGTGGTTTATTTCTTAAAAATGTTTTAAAGAGATAGTCGTTCCGAATCCATATGACTTCCGTTCATCTTTGAAACACAAACGAAGACATTTTTAATAGAATATGAGAGATTTCTATACTTCCATTTAGGAAGGGCTTCAAAAAGTTCATAAAAAGTAAATAAAAGCGCTTTTATTTGATGAACACGTTTCATTTAGGCTTTTATACACATATACACTGATTGGAGCACATACATAGACTTACTCAAATATGGCACTTGCTTGATATTCATTTCTTTTTCAAAGATGAATGGAAATCTTATTCAGAACGACACAAGGTCAATTTTAAATTTTGGGTGAATTCATCCTTTAAATGGAAATGTGTACTAAAATGGGCGGGAATATGTAGAGCTTTGTGAATGACGGCTATTTGAATTCTGCAGATATCGCCCAAATTCAGACTCAGAATAGGCATGGAAAAGGTGAAAAGGAGGAGAAAAGGGGAGCGGGACAGGCTCTGGTGGTAATGGCTGCCAAGCCCGATAAAGAAAAGCAAGAGGAAGAAAAAATTCAACACCTCTTTTTCTTCCTTCTTTCACAGAGGGACAGGAAATAAGTACAGGAACTGAATAAAAGGATGAAAAGCGCTGGCGTGTATGGCTGAGATAAAAGGTAGAGGGAACGAGGGAGAAGCCAGACGGGAGATCGGGAGAGAGGTGGGCTTGAGTGGCGGCCTCCCTATTTGAAGACCACCAGAGAGAGTGACAGACTACAGAGAGTGAATGGCACTTCATCACTCACTCTCTCACTGTCAGCGAACACGCATACACACAGATCTGATGAGTTTAATGCTAAGTGACATGTAGACAAAAGCAAAATGGCACTTTATCACCGGTTTCTATCTCCACTTCTCGTCTCCGCACACATTTGCAGAGACGCACAGTGACAGACACACCGCATGAATGCCACTTCATTTCGGCTGTGAACTCTGGCCTGCAATTGGTCACACTAGTCCCTTGGTTTTGTTCCACTGCAGATCTGCTGTGGGAGCGTGCTAATTTGGCTGGAACGTATAACAAAAAAGCACTTAGCTGGCAAAACCCCACAAGCAAAAAAAACCCTGTTCCATGGAAGAAAAAAAACAAAAAACACACCAGTGAATGGGACATTTTGGGTAGAAAACCAAGAAAGCCCCATTTCTGGCGGAGTTAAACCATGTAAAAGGCCTTTTTGCTGGGTGAAACAGTAACACAATAGGGTGATCACGGACAAGCGGAGAAGAAACCGAAATGTGAGGAGGTCGGAGAGTTTTGGGGCACTGATGGGATAGGGGCAAATCGAAACGAGCGAGGGAAAGAGTTAAGAAAAAAGAGCAGAAGAGAGGTTGAACTTTGTGCCAGTTAACCATGCGGTACGGGGCACACAGCCAGAGGAAAGGGAGGAGGTTTGGGAAGGACAGGTAGGAGAGAGAGAGGCCAAAGAAAAAGAAGAAATCTCTATAAGCCTTTGAGTGCTAATAAAATAACAACAGTGACGATTACAGAAAACCTTTAGAATCCATAAGTGATATTAAAAGATTAGTTCACTCAAGTTCAGTCATCATTTACTCACTCTCATGTTGTTCCAAAACCATAACTTCTTTTTCCCTTATGCGAAATGTAAAAGGAGAAATAGCAAATAGTGGACAGGCTGCTCTTGCTGTACAATTACAGTAAATTATGACTTTCGAAAAGAATAAATAAGAGATAGTAAAACTCATTCATATGTGCTATATTCCACATTTCCTGACTTTTATTCAGTGGCTTGAGTGACAAACCAGATCATAGAGTCAGTAAGTATGAGATTTATAAAAGAATCAGTCCGACCAGTTTCCCGAACTGGATTAAAGAATTCGTTGAAAAAGTTCCACTTGAAAGATTTGTTCATGAATTGGACTTTATCTCATGAACTTTCGTGAAAAGGAAGCTAGGGTGGATGTCAGCATTTTCAGTGAAGTCTGTTCCTCACACAAAACTATCATGGGAGTTCAGAATTCTTGGTGTATGGTTGTTTGGAGTTCTTTTGTATGTTAATGGTGCACTGCTTTCTTTCGCTTTCTGGTTTCAACAACACGAGGGTGAATAAATAATTTACTTTTTCATTTTATGTAAACTATTACTAGTGGCACTTCCAAATGGTTAAACACAGAGAAAAACCAGCCTCTACGGGAGTGAATTTAATAGAGGAGGTTTTAGTTAATAAATGTATGAGTGAGTCAGTAAATCATAAGCAAGGGCTGGATTAAGACTGCTCATCAGGACACTCCTTAATCAGCTCACACCTTCCAGTTGATCAACTATTGACTGTGAGTAACACTACAACACAGGTGTTGCAGCAAGCATCTGCAAGCACAACAAGAACACGCTCCAACAAATTCAAACATGCACACTTACACGACCTGGCTTAGAATCACCTCTCGTGCTGAAAAAAAAACAAAACAAGCTCAGCTGTAATAGTCCGTCGACCCTGAAGTCAAACTTCCTCCAAGACTTCCATGCACACCCAAACACACACGCAAGCTCCTTATACACTTGGACTATATTTCAAGATTTAAATAATTAAAAGAAAGAAATGCAGACAGAACTCCAGATGCATTGTGCAAAGGAAGAAAGAAAGAAAAACAAAGAGTGCGTGGAAATGCAGATAGAAATACAGAAAGAAAGAGATGCAGGAAAAAAGCATCTCCCCAGCCCCACTAGTATTTCTATGAAAACAGGATTAGATCACAGAGAGAGAGAGAGAGAGAGAGAGAGAGAGAAAGAGAAAAAGATTATGATAAAGATATGTAATAAAAATAGCAAGTATGTGGATTACACAGGCAATAAAATGATCACAGTTTGGACTTTGATGTAATCATTAGGCTACATCTACTGCAGCAAATGCTTATTGTTTTAAGAAGAGTTGATGGGTTAAATGTGTGTGTGTGTTCTATTTAATCAGTTTTCATTTTGCTATCAGTGTTTCTCTGCTAATTCAGTCTGACTGCCTAATTTTAACACCATTTATTCAGGGATGACAAAATCACTGTAACTTAGTATGATCCTAACTTACCTTGCAATTGTCAGGTTTAGCTTTAACACATTAGATTCATTTGAACGAATCTGTTCATTTTAGTAAACCAGTTCAAATGTTGTTTTATTTATTTATTTATTTTTATATTTAATTACTTATTAAAGTAGGCCTATTCGTTTTAGCCTATTATTCTCAAAACTACTCTCAAAAGTCAACACACAAAAATGACTACGTTTTTGTAGTTAAACACTCCTATATTTAGTTCCACGCGCAACAGTTTATGTTTTGCTATAACATTTCCCACATGCTCGAAAAAAATAATAGTACTTTGTACCACCTCACAATAGCAACCCCTGAAAAGTTATTTCTTTCAGTATATCGCAAGCGCTCGGTGAGTCGGTTCAACCGAATCATTATAAAGATCCAGAATTGATTCGTTTGCGTCTGCCTCGTATCGGCAATTCGAGTTTTGCAATCCTCCGCTCTGCGAGGTTTAGCCGGAAAAGTCACTCAACATTCAACACCTCGCTGACTCATGGTTCTTCACGTCAAAAGAGCAAAACGGTCCTGTCAATTTCCTCGTAATTTTGAACCGCTTTTGAGCTTATATTATATTAATATTGTAATTGGTAATAACCATGACTGCTATGACTGTTATAGGGAAATGAGCATGCACACACCCAGCAAGCATCACTTCTTTTAAAGAGGCAGATTTGCTCACAATCAGATGTACAAATACAGGTAAACAAACATTCAGTGATGGGTAGTAGACAGATTATGACGCAATAAAAGTGCCTGAATTATGCAATCTGTTACAGGTAAAGATGTAACAACATCACAACGTCAAAACGCAGCCACAAAGTAAACAAGCACGAGTCTCTTAACTCCGACCATAAAATAACACCCGTACAAGATGAAGAGAAAAATTCACACAAACAGAAAAAAGTTCTAATAATTTACTTCAACCATGAAAAAAAGCCATATGATGCTAGAGTTTGCAAAATAAATAAATACAATAAATAAATAAAGTTACTAATAACTAGCATAATTTAATCGTAAATTAAATCCTATTATAAGCATTAACACAATATTGAATTTAGAGAACAGTAAAAATCTAATAATAATAATAAAATAATAAATAAATGACTTACTTAGGGTTGGTACTATTCCAGAAAACAGTGTGTCTCTCAGCAGAGGCGAGCAAAGCACAGATACTCGCTGCGATGTATATAAGCCACATCAGATCCATTATAGAGTCTCTGTGATTCAATCCAAATGAAGAAATTAACCAGCTATGGGTAAAGTTTCTTCCAAAGCCTTTTTCCGTGCAGCAGTGTAGCTCTGAGCTGTTTTTGAGTTTGTAATATGCTGTTAGTACTAAGCGCTACAAAGAATGACAATAAATCAAGAGATCTGTGTCTGTTATCTTTCTGGTCAGTACTGAATGAAACTTTCGTCGCGTCGTAGTTAGGTTTTGTTGAAAGACCTCCGAACAAGCCACGCCCTGACGCTCCAACAGCCAATCAGCACACAGGTGTACTTCCCCACAACTGAGAGGCAGTCGATCGCCCTCTACAGATGCAATGTAGCTCAGACTGAGGTTGGAGAATTGATTGTAAACTGATTTTCCAAATAAACTGTGAATAGAAACTATTCTTAGAAATCCGACATGGTTATGAAACATCATATGATTAAAAATAAACGATTTGTATTGATTCCTTCCCGGCCAGTCAAAGGATATGGCGTAGTGATTGGATTATGCAAACTGAAGTGTTAAGGCCCCCCCTTTAACACTAGGGTATAACTGCTTTCATCTTCTCCAATCAACAAAGTTTTTTTATATATGTAAAGAACAAGCCATTGACACTTTCACACTCGAAATGCAAGTTAGACTTGTCTTTGATCAATCCAATTTGGTCTGTCTTTATATTCTCTGTAGTTTGTGCAATTGATAGGCTATTTGATGAATCAGCTTAATACACATAACTGATTAAATATTACATGTTCCTAATATAAAATAATATAAAGTGATTAGCATATACTTTCAGAATATGTACTAGATTTGATGAAGAAGTTCTTAAACACGTAAGAACATTTTTACATGCATGCAGGCCATCTTGGTGTTAAAAACACTGTGCATTTGAATATCCAAGACATGCTTCTTTTTGCATAGTCTACTGTAGCTTCAAGTATGCACATTCAGTTTCAGAGATAATGTAATGTAAGAAAAAAAAACCCTGCTGTTTGCTGTCTGTACTTATTTAGAAAATCATTTTTATTCTACTAAATGTCTAGTGAGCATCTCGCATCTTCAATCTAGTCCCACTTGCTCACTATCCCACATACACACTCTTGACTGTGTATTGCACAATACACACTGTCTGTTGACAGATTCTAGAAGAGCCAGCAGGCGTTTTAGCACTCTTGTCAAAACAGCAGTTACTTCTGCTGAATGCTAATGCATAATTCAAGCACCTCTCATGGAGCAAATCATAGAGCTCAAGTCTCCTCTATCTCTCCTTTTAATAATGAGACAATCCCAACATCGACTGAACCCTCCAACAAACAGAAATATTTAAAAAATCATTATATAGTAACTTTATTTAACTCAGGCAACATCTTTAATCTTTTAATTTCGATACTGGTAAGCTGTTCTCAGGGCACCTTTAGATTTTTTTCAGTGTGTCAATATGTCCAAGGTAAAATGTAAAATATTTACATCTTGCTCTTACATAACCTAACCAATAAACCTGCAAACCCCTTCAGTCACGTGTCAGTGATTCTTTCAGTGCTCTTTCTTTCTTTACTTTTTGATGTGTACTCTTAAATCATGTTTTATGGTGTGTCAGTTCCTTTTCAAATCTCCTCTGAACTTGATTGACAGTGTAGTAGAGCTGTATCATGTATTTTTTTTAAAAAAGTAACAAATTTATAATCATAGAAACAAAACCTCAGTGTTCATATTTTGAGATCTATAAGTTCTATTTGTTTTACTTTACTGCCAAAATAGCACAATATACTGAACAATTTTCCAGTATCGACTCATTTCCGAATTGCATAAACATACTCTATAGCTTTCCTCACCGCTCTGAAACATGATGCATATCCATCAGGATCTAGTCAGATTGCTGTGCCACAATTAGCCTTCTAGTTTAATCCAGTTTGGTCCTGAAAGTGAGGTATGTGATGTCTGCAACTGCTGTATGTCTTAACAGGTAAGCCAGACAGGACAGGTAAGGAAGCAATAACATATATTCATCAAAACAGACAGTGACTTCCTTATGAGCATTCAATATTGCACAACATAAAGAAAATGAAACAGGTTCTTGATGTCTACCTAATAATTAGTCAATGTTTGTTTATGGGCATCTATCAGGGACTGGGCTTTGGTTTATGGTGCGCAGCAAATGTATTTGCTCTGTTATAAAAACGTTCCCATAACGTTCCCATGAAATTTTAAAAACGTTATTGTTTGAATGTTCTTAGAACGTTCAAGACGTCCAGTTTTTTTAGATGTTGTATTAACGTTCTTGTTTGGTATGTTTTTAGAACATTTTAGTCTCGTTATATTAATGTTCTAAAAACATTATTTAAAAAATGTTATTAAAAAGTTCCATTACCCATTATTTAAATGTTCTAAGAATGTTTTCCTAACGTTCCCATTAAGTTATAAAAACTATGTTTGAACGTTCAAAACGTCTTTTAGACGTTTTTAGAATGTTTCTCAATTGCAGACCACGTTAAGGAAATGTTTTATTAACGTTATGCAAGAACGTTTGTGATAACTTTGAGAGAACCTATAGAGAATGTTAGACAAGTTAGGAGAATGTTCCCTGTTAGCTGACCGAATACATTATATAGTAATATATATATTTATACTACGGGGCAGTTGAATGCTTGAATCTGATTGGCAACAGTTCAAGCCTCTGTTACCAGGTCTAAAGTAACGTTTTGGAATTAACAACGGATGCATTGGATGAAATGCGGAAGAAATAATCCTACTCACAACGGAGTCAATTATTCCTTACATATATATATATATATATATATATATATATATGTGTGTGTATATATATATAAATACTTTGTTCAAGGAGTGTTTTTTCTTTTTTTTTTGTCCAGCTCTTTGTCTGGTAAGGCATTCCATATCGGTCATTTGTGAGGTTAGGATGCTGGCTCTGTAAGCATTTCACTAGGTTTTGGAACGGAGCCACTGTAAGCTTGCTGTAACGTGTTTATTTCTTGGGTCTTGTCCTGGTCTTGGCATCATAAAGTTGAACTTTTCTGAAAATGCTACAGGGAACTGATTTTCCTTTTCTTTTCTTCTTCCTTTTTTTATGCACACAGCTCACATTTATCAAAGACAGACAGAGAGGATAGACTGAAACAACGCTGTGGCAGTCATATACAAATGATACAGTTGGATGTTGGCACAAGTTTTTAGCATGGATGACATCAGAGTCTATGCATATTTACATTGTTACATAAAGATGATGTGAGTAGATATCCACTCCATATACACCCTGTGCACATATAAAACTGTAATATTCTGACATATTAAGAAAGGAAATATACTCTAGGGAGAAATGTTTTAAAACCTTATTCTTGATACCAAGGTTTTGATTCCAAGAATTCATGGACTATAAAAGACATTCAGAGGAGAATCAATGTCAATAGTGACCTTTAGCCCTGGGCAAAGTTTAATCTGAGAATGGGGAACTTTTAGAAGTTGTCAGAATGTACTATATCTTTTTCCAAGCTGGCTTGTACAGAAATACCTTTATTGAGGTTTCCTTCAACAAAATCTGACACAAAATCAACATTCTTTTTTTTGGCATTAAAATAAGCACCTTTTTCTCTCCCCCGCAAAAAGCAGAAAAGACCACTGAAGCTTGACCTTTTTTCAGAACAGCTAAATAAAAATACAAATAGACAGGTTTCGCCCACATTAATTTAAACGCTGTGAGTGCCTAGACAGCTTCTGCTGGCATTGTCTTTTGTCTGACACATGTGATATAAGAGTCTGAAGCCAAGGCGGCAGATATCCGGAGGCATGAGCACTGGTCAAACAGTGAAGCATTAATTCCAAGAATGGATACTAATGAGGCTAATTTAAACCTTGCCCATAGATGAACTTCTGTGGGATGATCTGTGGCTGTAATCCTCCAGTTCACATATACTGGACACTTCTTAAGGTGACAGTTCACTCACAAATTAAGCAAGTGTGTTTTAGTTTTTGTGTAACTATTCTTTTAAGAAAACTCAAATCCTGCTTTGTGCCAGTGCACAGCGTTGCACAATCTTTTCTTTTGGCTATTCTTTTGTTTCTTGCAACACTGATAATCCATGCCAGGTACTTTCAGATGTCTCATGCATGTCTTGCTCTGGCCAGAAGAATTGCAATTTGCTGGACCGTTCTTGTTTCTCAAAAGACCATTGCTTTATTCTGATTCTGTATGCCTATCTGATATAGACAGATGGATTGATAGATAGACAGATATATAGATAGATTGATAGATAAACATACAGTATATCCAGAAATGTTTATGGAAATACCTTCTATTTGTTGCATTACAGTTTTTCTCAGTCGCTTTGGTGCATTTCTCACAACAGTATTTAAATTTGCTCAAAAGTTAATGCATTTCTCAAAACTATTAATGCAAACTGCAAAACCTAGTTGATAACCTGCAAAAGCGTGTCACTTGCTCAAAATGGATAGTTCATTGCTCAAAAGCAAGTATTCATGTCAACGAAAGTGTCAGTGTCGTCAAAATGAAAAGTCCTGACACCATAGTTTATGAAAAAGACAGTCAAATGGCTTTGTCATGTTTTCATTATGACAGTTTACTCTGTAAATATTTTACAATGCAAAAAATTAAACCTACTCCTACCCAAAATCTATACAAAGATGTTGATCCAGGAACATCTTGTACTTGGTGAAATCACGCTCACCATGTAGTGAGGTATCCGAATACAAGACACTGAATATGTATGTTTCACATTTTTACTGCATATGCTCTTTGCAATTCTAATTTACTGTTTTCAAAGCATTGTGCAAACGATTCAATTTAAAAGACATTAACAGGAAAAAAAAAAGATTTAAACAGATTTTTTTAATTTACCTGACAGATTTTGACAACTAGTTCAACATTTTTGTATGTTATGATTTAAGCAATGAAATGAGGACTATTAGTTTTATATGGAAAGATTATTCAGCAGTCACAAGTTTAGTTCATTTTGACTGACATGACATAAGCAAATGATAATGTTATAAAACAGCAGAGAGTTGTATGAAAGCAATTGATGCTGTCCAAAAGCATTTGC
The DNA here is from genome assembly GCA_032359395.1 of Enteromius anoplus. NCBI lineage: Eukaryota > Metazoa > Chordata > Actinopteri > Cypriniformes > Cyprinidae > Enteromius > Enteromius anoplus. The sequence goes on from JAUMHG010000242.1 coordinate 206,374, forward strand.
AATTGTTGGAAAGAATGAGAAACTGCTACTATGATATGCACACATGACTAACTGTTTTGAGAAATGCATTAACTTTTGTGCAAATGTAAATACTGTTGTGAGAAATGCACCAAAGCGACTGAGAAAAACTGTAATGTAACCAAGTATTTTTCGTTTATTCTCAAAAAAAAAAAAAAAAAAAAAAGAAGCAAAAAACATACAAAAACAAAACAAAAACAAACTACCCAATAGTCTGCAGCGCACAGAATGACATTCTCAAGAAGAGAAGTCATCTAAAAGCATTGATTCATCCCACAAAATGTGACCACAAGAGCTCATGGCTTTAACTAAACCCATGTGCAATTAGTCTCTTACATAGTGATTTAAAAAAAAAAAAATTTTTACATTGAACTGTAAATGTAATTTTGGTCAAATCTAATTCAGAAAAAATATCACACAACCACAGCTAATTTCTATTGCTTCTGGAAAAAAAGAGCCAAAACTTCGATCTTGCTGATAACAGCATTAAAGTAAAACGCAAAGGAAGCGGTGTATTATGCAGTGGTCTTTGTGGACATATAAAGAACCCACGCTCGTTGTGTTTCACAGACAAATTAAACAGAGGCTGGACCACCCGGACAGATACACAGCGAGCTAGCTTCCCAACACAGCACCAAACCAGCAGCCTGTCGAAAATTATAGCAGCTCCTGAGCCCCGCTGCAGCATGTGCACACGCACACACACACAAACACACACACACACACACACACACACACACACACTTTCACATCTCGCAGCACCAGGGGCCAGATGTCAGAGATAAGTGGGTATGTTCCACACTGTACGCTCCACATATGCCTAAACTTGGTGTCCTCATTAACCCAAACATACCAGCCACACTCTCTGTACAACCACGCAAGGCTGTCTTAACCTGTCAGAACCTTCATCCTCACACAGAGGCAAGAAACTGTCACTGTTTTCAGGGCAGCATGAGCTCCATCATTATGAAGTACAAACCTTTACTGACATGAATTTGATATATTGTGATTGGTAAAAATTCCCAGTTCAAATTTATATATTTATATTTCTTTAAATATAATACGATCATAAAATACATGTGACATTTTGTATTTCAAATGAGTAATTATTAATGAGGAGTTAATACTAATTTAAATTTAGAAACTAATGCTATTCAGAAAGGATGGATTAAATTGATCAGTGTCTTAAATGCTGTTAATCTGAACTTTTTTGTTCTTCAAAAAATGTGTAAGCATATTTTTTTCTAGTTATATCTCAAACAGTCTGATAAAGTGTCACTGTAACGGGTTCTTGTGACAGTTTTATTGTTTCTCATATTTATATTATTGGATAGAGGCAATAATTTTAGGGAGCTTTGGGTGTTTTTTAAGCTCTATTCATTTCTGCATGGATGTACTAACAAGCTGTTTGTAAGCAAGAACTTTGAGTCATTTAGAGCAATTCGAGGTAGTTTGGGGACAGAACCACAAACTTCCACCACTGACACAGGATCTGTACTGTAATTAGGTGTAAGACAAATCACATTTGACAGCAGTTCCCTCAAAAACTGTTAGAATGATGTCATGATGGAATCATGAAGCATGTTTCTGTTGCGATTACAATCAAACTGTACTGATGTAACCATATTGAAAACCATATGTTACCACATGTTACCTTATTTAAAAGTGAAAAAAAAACAACAACAACCCCAAAACCTGATTGCTTGTCTAGGCCTCATTGTACTTTGAGTACTTCTATAATATAAAACTTGGATAGGTGGATGGATGTATGAATAAATGCATGGATGGAATAATGGCTGGAAGGGAAGGATGCACAAATGAATAGATTGGATGAATTGATAGATGCAAGAATGAATGAATGGATGATGAATGAACGGATGAATGATGGATGGATGCATGGATGAATGAATGAATGAATGAAAACAGCAGATGAATAGATGGATGCACAGATGAATGGATGGATAGATGCATGAATGAATGTATGGATGGATGAATGGATAGATGCATGAATAAACAGAGGATGAATGAACGGATGAATGGATGGATGGAAGAATGGATGGATTAATGGATAGATAAATGAATGAATGGATGATGGATGCACAGATGAATGGATGGATGATGCATGGATGAATAAATGATGGATGCACGGATGACAGGATGGATGAATAGACAGATGCATGCATGGATGGATGGATGCACAGATAAAGGATGAATGGATGGGTTGATAAATGAGTGGATAGACAGATAGAAAGACAGACAGACAGATACAGTAGATAAATAGATAGATAGACAGAGACAGAGAGACAGACAGACAGACAGACAGACAGACAGACAGAATAAGGATAAAACAGCAAAAAAAAAAAAACTAGAACAATGGAGGCACCTCAGGAACCTAATACTCTGGGTCCTTTGTTGATCCTATAAGGTGGAGCAAAGTTTAAAGAACCTTTCTGTTTAGGAGAGGACACACAGAAGAATTCCTCAACAAAGGCACTTAACTCACATTGCCAGCCAGGTCAAATAAAGCGGGTAAATATACACTTGAGAGGTCAGTGCAGTTGTTGTTTTACAGTGTGTGTGTGGTCTAGCCTCCATTAGCCGTGATAAACTGATGGCTGCTGCTCTGCTGAGTTCTAGTGTGTGCTAATAAAAAGCACTTTAATGGACATCACCCCTCCCTTCCACCTCTGCGTCCATTCTTTTCCCATCCATACTGGCACACTTTTGCATTCACTGCTCCTTACTACTCAAGAGAATGAGAGAATAAATTTTACTGCCTCAATCCATCACACACTCGGTCAACCCCCCCATCTGCCACACTTCTGCTGATCACAAAATAAACCGTACTGTCCTCTCCTCCTCTTACTTTCTAATATCACACAACATTAACCTCTGATAAAATACACCAAGATAGAAATGGCTAGATTGACACAGATGGGCTTCTGACAACTGAATTCCCTTTAATGAAATCTTTCAAAAAGTGTTGTTTGCAGAAAAACTACATGAGTTCAGCACCATGACAAGGGATGATAGATAGATAGATTCAGATTTTTTGTTTAAACATTGCTTCATTAACTAAAAGGTAGGTGAACACTTCAAGACAGAATGTAAAAATCAATTTTACAGCCTTCTTCTTGTATATGCAAATTTTTACTTTGGACCGGAAAAATGGAAAGTTAATTGCACCAGCGTCTCCAACGGCACACTCCACACTTTCCCCATCTCTCTTATTACTTAAGAGGAAACTTTTGCATATTACTGCTCTTCAGAGCCCCTGCTGCAGCACACTTCTGCAATTACCTCTGTCTGCTTTTCTTTTGATTAATAAAAATGGTACATATTATGTTCTAACAAATGGAATAGTTCTACATTGTGATTTTACATAAAATAGCTCAAATGAGAAGAATAACGTAGATTTTCTAAGAAAAATAAATATTATCGTTGCAATTTTGTACCACAAGTGAAAACTCAGAACTTCTACAAAGATAGAGATTTCAAAAGTGTTCCATGGAATACAGGTGTTCACATTTCCTAATAAAGAAAAAAAAGTATTATTAATGCATAATATTTGTTTTTTAAAGATATAACTATGTTTAAAAATGGCATACAAGCAATGCATTGTTACAATTCAATGTGGTATGAAGATGCCATGTGACAAACATTCATTTTCTCAATTTTATGTAAAAAACAAGACAAATATGTGAACAACAACATGTAAAAAACTAAGTAAAAGTTTGATTACAATGACATTTTAACAATAGCTCAAATACCAATAATTTTTTAAATGAAAGCAAATATGATCATAAGGCAATTTTACCATAGTAAATGCATAGTTTAATAAAGTTAAAAAGTTCAGTTACAAAGAGATTGTACATAAAATAGCTCAAATAACTAGAATAACAACATATAACAAATTAAGTATTGTATTAAAGTGCAATTTGGTGAGAAAATCTAATCACAGGGTTAAAAATAGCATATTATTGGTTTCTTTAGTGATTGTCATTTTAATTCCAACAATTCGTTAAAGGCCCAGTCTTTTCTGAAATCCTAAAAAAATTTAAGGAAATAGTTGCAGTATGGCTATGTAGTAGGTTAAAGAAAGGAAACCGAGGAAAGAGTGTTTTATTGCTTCTTTTCTTCCTTGACAGTCCGAACCCATGTTACAATAGCTTTTTTACCTCTCTGTCCATTTCTCTTTCTCTCATCTCTCCACTATCTGTCTTTTTTTATCTCTAGCTGTCAGCAATGATACAGATTTAAAAAATAGCACAAAATTGTCAGACCCATCCCCCCAAAATTTAACACTTCCTTACATTTCTAAACCTGAGGCATTAAGTCTATCTATATTGGAGAATGAATTCTATCAGGATCATTACAAACTCCGATCCGACGTTTTTCACAATGACACCCATTGAAATGACCTTATAAAGAATGGCACATTCTATTTTCCACCTTCAACACATCACTTAAAAGTTGGAGATCAATTTTACAGCTTCCTTCTTCCCATCTGGCCCTTCATACCCTTTCCCTCATCTACTCTTTGTAAAGAGGCAGAAAATCCATTTTTAAGGTCTTCCCTAAAATGACCGTCCCTTTCACAGAGCCTTTATAGAGGGAAGAGAATCGATTTAGAAACTCCACCTCTCCTCCAACCACGGCACATGTCAAACTTCTGCCCTTCTCTGGTCTAGATTTTTTTAATTTAACTTTACAATCCCACTTCAACCAAAAAACAAGAGGCACAAGCCTGACATCCATCACTATTGTTTCATCCCTCCAGCTCGAAAAAAACTTCAGATAGATCAATAAAATCCTCTCAATGGTCATTCACTGACACACACACACAACTGCAATCTGCTGTGGTGCAAGACCATCAGTAAAACACCTGCTCAACATTACCATATAGGTGCTCTTTCCAGGCACACTTTCCTCTGATCTGTTCAGTGTTGAGGAGAAGTGGGGTCATTGTTTTAAAGAAGAGCTTTTGAAGGTTCCAAGACAATTCAACACCTTCTTCTTTTAGTATATCAGCAGCACCTGTCACATCACTGTGGAAGAGAATCGGTCATTCAACCTGTTTATAGAGTCACCTTCTGCATTTCAAATGTTAATCCCATATATTTTTCAATTAGCTTTGCAGATAGTACAATGGTAAGTTTTTCAGGGCTGCCTAAAACAAAAAATGAAACCATGATTAAAAAAACTCTAGTCTACTTGCAAAAAAAAAAACAAAAAAAAAAAAACATCTGACGATAAAAATGTAGTCACTATTAGTAAAACCTGATGAGTGTATGTAATCGGTTGCATGAGCTCATGCTGTTAGAGCGCAGAAAACAAACACAGCATGAGAGAGTTGTGATATCTGATTTGTTTTAATTAGTCAGTCAAAAACAATTTATGAAACTCACGCCTTAATTAGTGGTTTAAATCTAATGCTTTGGGAGTGAACTTTACCAATTTTATATACATATTTTTTAGAACGGCTAACTCGTACAAATTTGTACGACCTCACTGCATACACATTCATGTGATTTTTGCTAAATCGTACGTATTCATATGAATTTGTACAAATGACCTTCTGTCAAGCAGAGTCAGAAGCGTCGAAACCATTTGCAAACACTTTAATCAATTGTAATCAGGTAACACAGTCCAAGGTCAAACACTGAGAATCAAACACAGGAAATAATGCTCAGAATTGCAATCGGGGCTAGCAAGACTTCGCGTCTGAGTCCAGGAAACACAGGGTATTTATGGGATTCCCTGAACACCTGGCTGATCAATCAGTTCGTGAGGGGTTAAACACAAGTCAGTACTCAGGTGAGGGTTCCCTCTAGTGGCGATCGGAGAGAGCCACAGAGGTATAACTTATGACAGAGCCCCACCCCCCCGTGAGCGGCTCCGGAAGCGAGGGCCCTGGATGCGCCGAGGCCATCCACACCCATTGTCCAGGCTCATAATGTGGAGCTTGACGACAAAGGCGATCAGCGTGGACACAAACCCGGCATAAAGCCCTCTGTAGGTGAATGTGAGCATTGTTCATGGTTGGCATTGAGCATGGTTTCCTCACTCTAACGGAACTCGTCGGTGGCAGGGAGAATGGAGGGTTCCCCCGGACAGGGGGAACATGGGAGGTTAAAATCTGAGCACACATTGGTACGGAGTCATGTCAGTAGAAGGTTTGCGAATGGAGTTCTTTGGATTTTCAGCCCACAGATAACAACTCCAATCTTGTTGGTTATAGTGGCAGTATGAGCGCAGGAATCTTGTTAGTTCTATCCAGTGATATCCAGATGTGAGACTGACATTGACACTGAGCTGGGAGCAGAAAGCATGCCAAACTCTGGAAGTGAATTGGGGTCCACGATCTGAGACGATATCGTCTGGAAGTCCGTAGAAGCCAAATACCTGCTCCAGCAGAGCATCAGCAGTTTCCCAAGGACTCGGTCTCGCAGAACTTGGGGAACATACGTGCGATCAGGTGGGCATTCTGGAGGTGATGCATCATGATCTGTGGCTTTGTGGGTTTGTGGGTTTTAGTCATGATATCCCGTTGGATTGGAGCGATAACAAGAGAGGAAGGTATGACTGTTTCAGGTGTAGAAGAGGATGGGAGAGTCAAACTGTCCAGATAACGCCTCAGCCTTCACATTCTTGTAGCCTGGTCGGCAAGTGATCTGGAAGTTAAAATGAGTGAAGAAGAGAGACCATCTTGCTTGTCTGGAGTTGAGTCTTTTGGTGGTCTGAATGTATTCAAGATTTCGGTGATCAGTGAGGACAGTAAAAGGTTTTAAAGCTCCCTCCAACCAATGCTGCCATTTTTCGAAGGCGGCTTTCATGGCTAGTAACTCTCGATCACCCACATCATAATTACGTTCTGCCTGGCAGAGTTTGAGAGAGAAAAGGCACAAGGAAATAATTTAGCTGGGTTACCGTGTCGTTGTGAGAGAATGGCTTCTAATCCGTTGTTAGAGGCATTCACCTCTACAATGAATTCTTTGTTGGGATCAGGATGATGAAGAAGGAACTGTGGTGAACAGTTCCCTAAGGTTTTAAAAGACCTGGTCACTCTCCGAAGACCACTGTAGAACTTTGGTCCCCTTCCTTGGCATGGATGTTAACGAAGTGGCTGTCTGACTGAAATTACAGATGAACCGTTGATAGAAATTCGCAAAGCCCAAGAAGCGTTGAAGTTTTTAATGGTATGAGGTTGGGCCAGTTAACTACTGCCTGCACCTTATTATCATCCATAATGACTCTTTTGGAACTGATGATGTATCCCAAAAATGCTGTTTTAATCTGATGAAATTTACATTTCTGAATCTTGGCATGGAGTTGTTTTTGAATCTGTCTTTGGAGGACAGCGCGGAGGTGTTTGACATGGGACCAAGGTTATTTTCTGAAACGAAAACTGAAACTAAGACGAAAACTATTGGTTAAAAAACATTTTCGTAAACTGAAATAAAATTAAAAATTCAT
>JAUMHG010000242.1:222447-238645 GCA_032359395.1 Enteromius anoplus
ATTACATATTATTGTAAAGTGTTACCATATATATATATATATATATATATATATATATATATATGTATACATTAAGCAACGTACAAATTACTTAGTAGTAGTAGTTAAAGTAGTAACTTTAAACCAAACTGAATAAAAAAATGAGTCAGAATACATTACCTAAAATGAGTAACTACTTTTATTATTTAGTCTTCAATTTAATTTACAAATTTTAGTGCACAAAAATATCAAGACTGTCACTGTACAGTCTGTATTACTGCATATATAATGCACATTTTGTCACTGAATATTCACTGTTGCATTCTGGATCTGAAATCCTTCAGCAGAGATGTTGTGTTTTACTACGTGGTTAGATGTATAATCTGTAATTGTCTGTTTATGTGTAACAGCTCATTAGTGGAACTCTGCTCATAAAATGTCTTCACACTGACTTCAACTGTACATTTAAACCACATTAAAAACAAAGCGTTTTCTGACCAAGATAAAGCAACAATAGAGTACATTCACCTTAATTCTCCTCTCATGGGAGGAAGTGATGCTATTAAACATGAGGACATTTATGGATTACTATGTTCTACTGGCATATTTTATAACAGCAACTCAAACCAAAAATAATCTCAGTGACCTCAGCCAACAATTACATTAGACTGTACAGACTGCAAGAGTCGATTGGAGAACTCATGTGGCAGGGAACAAAAAGACAACCAGAAGAAAACAGACTCTGATGATGCTCTTTTGTCCTCAATCTAAATCCTTGACTCTGTTTATGCCTATATGTCGATACAAAGGCATTATGATAATCCATAAAAAAAGCATTTTGTTATACAATGAAGCCACATTGTTTACTAATACATCTTTGATCTAGATACCTCAAATGAACTTGGTTTGCGGACATTCACATTTTCAGTCATTAAGGTCTAATGGTAAATATCTCGTAAGTGTTTATTTGCCATTTATGAGACCTTTTTATATTTACAATAAACAAAGCGACAGAAGTTTGGACTGAGTACTATCAGCACTCTCAGTGTTTGCCAGAAATTAGGAGGTTTGTGTTCTTGGTCCTTAGATCTCTCACGACCACATAAATGTGGCTTTGGTCTTTGTGTATATACAGTATTAGGGGTGGGCATAGATAATTTTTTTTAATCTAGATTAATTTTGAAATTAATCTAGATTAATCTAGATTAAAATGGCTCGTTTGAGTTCTGCCAAAGGCATTCAGAATATGTGTGCTACCTATTATATTTGAGATATCTGTGTGTCAGTACCCCCATCTTAAAAGTAGGGGTGTGAATCTTGGTTTCACAATTCAATGAAATAAGATTATTATTTATCAACACAATGGCCCAGTTTCACAAACAAGGCTTAGCTTTCGCCAGGACTAGGCCTTAGTCTTTCACAAAATTTTAAGATATTTCAGAGCAAGATATTTTCAGTTGAAGCAGTTCAAACATACATTGTAGTCTGTGACTAGTTTAAGCCTTGTCTGTGAAACCAGGAGAATATCACATTCTCCTTCAGTACTACTGCACATGGCTACATTTTAAATCAAATTTATTTTGTGCAAAATAAAAAAATAATAAAAAAAATCATTATATAAACAGGCTACTCTTTTAAAACTATTACTTATTTTAAAAAGTGCTCTTTGAGTATACGAAAGTTTACAGAAATAGTTTTGACTTTTAAAAGTTGGATTTTTATTTTCCCTCTGCATTATTACAGCTTGATTATTACTGATGAGATCATAGAGATTTAACAGGCTGTACTCAGACTAATACACAGATCTCTTTCGATATATCAGATGTTTTGCTCTGCTCTGAAAACATAACTGATGGTGTGTACATCAGTTTCGTATAAAAGCATTAGAAAATGCAAGTGCATTTAGCCGCACCGTCGATCAGACCCTTCAGGACAAACAAACACAACGCGCACGTGACGCGCAAGTCTGTCAGCACGCTGGTTTCGCGGATCTAATACCAATGCATTCCAAACGGTATATAAAGATCACGGACGACAGGTGATAAGAATCAAAGCTCACACGTACAGTAGTTTAGAAAACTAGTCCTGTCCGAATAGGGCTACAGTGTAATTCGGCTATACATTCGCACTAAAGGTGAAAGTAACGCAGCGCGTTAACGCAGACAATGGCCCACCACTAGTATATCCTATAAAAAAAAATCCTATAAAATGATCTTGCTATAAAAGGTAAAAATCTTAAGCAATGGGCCTAAAATCCCAGGGCACAGATTAAGTTTATTTTGAGACAAGTGATTTTAATCTAGACCAAAGTTGATTACAATTAATAAACAAAATCAAAAATGTCCTGACAGATCTGAACTGCAGCAAAGAACAAAAGACAGACCTAGAGAGTGAGTTGTTGTCTTTAACAACAGGTTTAAATTAAATGTTAACAACTAACAACCTACTAAGACTTACAGTACACTACTGACACATTACTAAAACTGTTTAATTAAAAAAAACATAGCCAAAAGATTTTTGTGAAATGCTGATACTTGATCCGCACAGCATGTTTGCTTTTCAATCTGAATGGAATTTATGGCAGATAATTTTCCACACTTTTGACGTAAAGTACTTTAATTTGACTTGCCCTGGAGGGGCTAATTTTACAAATCACTGACATTCTTTTTCTTTTTTCCCCATAATTACCAAATGTTTTTCTTTCTTTCAGACCTGTCTCATTCACAGTCTGTTACATATTTCATAAAAAAAAAAAAACTGTATGCCTTCTGATATTTTTCTTAAAATACCCAGATAACACTGATTACGCTTAAAAATTTCAATAAAAAACAAAACAAAAAAATATATAAATTATTTTTAATTAGAAGTATTTTTGCAATCCAAAATTATTAATTACCCACAAAATTAACTAAAGTGATCAGCAGGCAATGGGACATAAGTTAATTTCAGTAGATGTTTACATTATGAGAATATACGAGCATATGAATGTGTGCATTCAATCAGTGCCAAACATTCCTCTTTAACAGTCCTGTGCTGTGCTTTCCCTTTTCCTGCCATTCTGGATTATGTGAAAACCATCAGTTTGTCTTTATTGACCGATGGAACTGTCTGCATTTATTGGTTTACTTATGCTATTCATATTCAATGGCACGGTTTCATAACCAAGGTCATATATGACTCTACTTTCCATATCTGATGGCACTTCCAGTCCTATTCTTCTGTACTTCAAACCATTATGCGTTCTTCTGAGTTGATCCGTAAATGTGAGTTCATGGATTAAATGAGGCCTTTAGCGAATATTAAACCTTTACAATATGCATCTTTCTAAAGTGGATTAGTTTGTTGAGATTATGACATTCAGTAGTAGATGTTGTAAAGTTCTTCAGAGGACAGATGGTTTGCTGTTAGTGGCCTCAGTAGAGTTTATACTGGGTAAACGGTTTATCCCTATCTGACCTTTTAGGATAATTTGATGAAATAATAATTGAGCGGTTTGTGAAGCATTCAGCTTTTAGAATCATTATCTGCATCCTGACAGCATTGGTTTCTGTGTTTTTAGTCTGGTGTGACACAAAGAACCTTATACAACATTTGAACAATGTAGCTGTTTTTGACTTGATCCTATGCTGTATGGATGTCAGTCTGGCTGTGTTAGCTTAGTCAATAATCCTGAAAGCTTTTTGCCGATACATTTTTAGTATTCCTCCTGACATAACCTCTAGATTACTCTTAAGCACACGATTTTGCATTTGATTTGTGCTGGAAGTTTACCATATTATTGGGGATGTTCCAGGTCAAATACAAAATCAACTCAGGGTCAGTTAAGTTCTTGTCTATAAAGACAGTTATATGCATTCAGTTAACTTTACTTTGGTAGATTCAGGACTAGATTAAAGACCTTTTTAAGGCCAATTTAAGAAAAAACATTAAAAGCTACACTGTGTTCTTTAAATGTAAATTTCTCAGGAGAACACAATGAATCAGCAGCAAAAAGCTTAAATCGAATATGGAAATAACTTCTATCTATCTATCTGTTTGTTTTGCAGTGCATGCCACATTTAATGACTTAATGAATTTAAGACTTTTAAGGCCTTAATTCGTAAAATGGCACATGAAAACCACGCTGCTGTGATAAAATGAAACACATGTTACAAAAAATGTGGCATTTGAACATATTTGTTGAGAGTTGACAAAGATTGTATACTGTTTTACACTTGGGGTCTAAAATGTCTGACCATGCTGAAAACCTGGAAATAAAAATGTTTTGACTTTGAAAAAGATAAAATTAAAATCTCCAATATTCACATCTTTTATTAGTTTGTGCATTATAGCCAAACATTATTTTCATGTCAAATATATGTCCTACACTAGGGCTGGACAATTAATCCAAAAAATAATCTAACCCAACATTCAGAACATGTCTCCAATGCAATTTTCCCATGTCGGTTGTTTAGAACATTGTCATTACAAGAAATGTGTGCTTTCATTCCAAATGTCACAATTCATATCTTGCAGCCTACATCGATTAAGAAAGGGGTTATCGGTGTACAAGCTACTTTCACCAGTGACAACGATAAACAATCAAACATAACAAGCTGGTTGAGGTGCATAACGGCAGTTCAGCATTAAAGCAGCGCTAATGTTCCAGTAAGGAATTTTTACTGACTGCCAGAAAACCAGCACAGCCTCTCAACCGAACACCTGAGCATTACCCACCTGAACCCCACCAACCCCAGAATGTACCTCAACACCATTTGCTCTCCATGTGCACAAGAAATGTCCCTCGGGACTAATTTCATCAGCTATTTTGTCTACATCTGTTTTTTCTCAGCACCACAGCCATCAAAGGGTGTCCTTCACACAGCAGAAAGTCAGAAGAAACAATTTCCCTTCACACACACACACAAGCAACTGGTTTTGTTTGTCTCTTCAAAGTTACTGCCATTTTTCCTCCCTTCATTTGGAGCAGTAATGAGAAAGCTAAATCGGGATGAATTCATTTGAGTTTCTTCCACAGAATAGACTGTGATGTCGTTGTCCAGTGCACACACGGCAGGGCGTCTCTCCGGGATGCAAACTAATGACTGTCTTATTGCAATCAATTAAACCACTGCTTTACCTAAAATCTCCAGGGGTGCTAGGCCGATTGTAGTTAGATGGAAAATCTGCTGAACATCTCTAGGCCTGAAGGATAAGGATTACACTGCCTGCGGCTCTTTGTGTGTGTGCTAGAATGAGTGCTGGGGAGTAACTAACCTAAAGCAACAACGTTACAAGCTGAAACGAATAGTCAATAGTCTGACTTTCTTGATAAACATAATGTTGATAACCAAAAATATTTTGTTCCTACTGACTTTCATCATATCAACAAAAATACAAGTAAATGGGAAGCAAAACTGTGCAATTAAAAAAAAACAAAAAACAGTCATACAGGTTTACTTTTTAGCAAGACACGAAATACGTACCAACAAGTACATATCACTGCAGTTTTCAACAGAAATTAACACTAGGCAATAAACACAATTACTTGAAGAATATCATGTTATGTTAAACAATATTAATAGGCAGTAATATTTGAAAACGAATGCTTTTGAATTTTAGCATCACACATATCCAGTTTCATATCTATTTGTTTTATAAATGGTAGGTTTGTTCAGTAGCTCACAGAGTACAGAGATCTACTGTACTTGAGTGGCGAGGAGCTCCAGTTTGAATCCTGTGTAACTACGGTTCGACAAAACAGTTCAAATCTGTGTAAAAGGAAGTTGAAATGGCACCGCTGCATCAGCAAATGCATTTTCATATCAGTTTTAAATTTGTTAACACTATCAGGTGGGTTTAAGGTTGGATTTAATGTATGGCATACTTCCGTATGATAGAGACAGTCTTCGTATATTTAAATTGTGAACAGTCGCAATATGTACCGATATCAACATAATAAAAATGTAGCAGAATTCACTTATTAAACCTGTGTTGTAGCGCTACTCAGTGGACATTTCTCTTTGAAACTGTGGCGAAACGTGGAGTAAGGTATGTAAAAAAGTGCTGCTAGCCACTGACTCAAATGTTATGAATCACCAAGTTCCACGGTTTTAGCTGAAAATCATCTAAAAAAAAAAAAAAAAAAAAAAGAAATGTCATCTTGGATGGTCTGAGTAAATTGTCACCAAATTATTATTCTTTTTTTTTTCAGGTCACCAATCCTTAAAAAAAAAAATCTAAAAGCAAGAGTTTAAAGTCACAATATTTTGAGAATAAATTAGAAATACTATGAGATTAAAGTAGAAATACTATGAGAATAAAGTTGAAATATTAAAAGAATAAAGTCGGCCCAGATTGCGAGCACCCGGAGATATTCCAAAGCCTCAGTGAGATGAAGCGGCCACTCAGAAATAACAATATTCAAATATGCCTAAATTCCAGTGGCCTTCTCTCAATCCAGGTCATTTGAAAGTGTACTATACTAAATATTATAATTTCCATTTCAAAGATTTAAATTCTTAAAACATTACGACTTTTTATTTCGAATTTAATCTCGTAGTATTATGATTTTATTACCGTAGTATTTCGACTTTATTCTTGAAATATTTAGACTTTAATCTTGTATTATTTTGACTTTATTCTCAAATAGCCCTAGACCTAGGGGGCACGGCTCTCCCTGGTATAGATATGACAGGGAGATGGCTTCCACCACCCAATGGGCCAGATTCTGTTTGGAGATAGCATTCACTTTCTGCTGACCTCCAAAGCAGACAAAGAGCTGTTGAGAGCGTCTGAAGCTCTGAGTGCGGTCAACGTAGAGGCGCAGTGCGCATACTGGACACAACAACTCTAAGGCCGGGTCTGCCTCCTCCTGGGGCAGAGCTTGCAAGTTCACTACCTGATCTCGGAAGGGTGTTGTAGGAACCTTGGGCACGTAGTCGGGCCGAGGTCTCAGTGTTACGTGAGAGTCAGCCGGGCCGAACTCCAGGCACTTTTCGTCGATAGACGAACTGGAGTACCTGGGGGTGGAGTCGCCATACTCCAGGGTGAGTGGACTGCCGTGAGAGCTGTTCGACTGCACGGTTGAGTATCCCTGGAATATGAACAGCGGGCAGCTATTTCAGCCAAGTGTGACTCCACAGGGCAGATGGCGGGCGAGTTGTGACATGCGGCGGGAGCGTAGACCACCCTGACGGTTGATGTATGCAACGGCTGCAGTGTTGTACATCAGGACGAGCACGTGCTTGTGGAGCAACATCGATCGAAAGCGACGAAGGGCCAGAAGCACAGCCAGCAACTCGAAGCAATTGATATGCCACAGCAGTCGAACACCTGTCCAGGTGCCCATCTCGGGACTCGGTCGTGTAACCAAAGCTGAAGCTGTCTCATATGGAGGAGCCCCAGCGGCGTAACTGCAGCTGTGGCTGCCATATGCACCAGGAGCCTCTGAAAAGATTTCAAGTCGTCAAGTTAGTTGTGGATGCGAATGCCCATCTGCCATAAGGCAGACAGAGATCCCTCCGCGAGCTTGGTAAAGACCCGGGGAGACAGGGACAGGCCAAATGGGAGAACCTTGTACTGATACGCTTGACCCTCGAACGCAAACCGCAGTAGGGGTCTGTGGCGAGGCAGAATCGAGACGTAAAAGTACGTGTCCTTCAGGTCGATGGCTGCGAACCAATCTTGGTTCCAATGCATGTTAGTATGCGATTCGGCGTGAGCATGCTGAACGGCAGCCTGAAGAGGGACCGATTCAGGGCTCTGAGGTCCAGGATGGGTCTCAACCCACCACTCTTTTTGGGCACGATGAAGTAAGGACTGTTAAAGCCTGACCTCATCTCACGAACTCAGATACCAGTCATCCAGCCAAGATGGATCGGATGGGGGCATCTGCGGCACCTCCAACCCAATCCCCTCGGCGGCTCGGAGGAGCATAGCCGAGAGCGAGAGCTTCGCCACCCGACCCTCCCTCTGATGCAGCGGCAGAAATCTCAACATCCTCGGGTGCACCAAAGAAGACGCTGGGCCCGTTGGCCTTCAGGGGAGCATCTTTCTTGGGAAACACCACGTCGGGACCATGGGTGACGGCTGAAGCCTACAAAGCTGAGAGAGCATGAACTCCGCAGGAACTCTTTTATGAAAACTCCTCTTCTCAGCAGACTTAGCATACAATGCTCAGACGAGTGCTCCGAAGCGAAAAGCTGCAAGTGCTATCCAGCCGTCCCCTCTTATACTCACGCCGTGATAAGGTGCACCTGGCTGTGATTATTGCACGCCAATATTCATTGGCCTTTTTTCAAAGACTCAAAGACGATTGGTCTCTCATGCGAGATCCCATATGTAACATTGGAGTGAACTCGACTGAAGGAGAACGGCGCAAAAAAAAAGAAAAAAACAAACAAAAAACCCTGTTAATTACTAAAATTATTCATATTTTTTTGTAATAAGCAACTTTTTATTAGTTGCTTATTACAACTAGGGGGCTCAGTCATTTGTAACTTATACGTGAGAGTCTTGTGTCATTCACTTCCATTTATTGTAGCTGTACAAAAACAGACCATTATGCTGCTAGATACTGTTATTTATTATCTTTTTTTTTTATTTCTTATCACAACAAAAAACACACTGATTTGCAGCACAAAGATTTTTGCTGTTTACTGCACTTCTACCAGCAGTGCCTAATGAACTGTAAGTCTCGCACTACCCAAAAAAAATCCTACTTCCACGTTGCAAAAAAAGATGGATATTTTTGCTGGTTTTTCTAAATGCCAGTGTAACTGCTTTGAATTAGAACTTTATTTTAGCTTGACAAGCTGTAGTTTTGAAGTAGCTCCCCAACACTGTTTAGTATGTGTGCTTAGAGAGCAAAATGTGGACACAACATGTTTACAGGGGTATGTGGGTTTCCAGAGGCTTTTGTGTGTGTGTGTGTGTGTGTGTTTACTGGGGTGTGTACATGTTTGTGTGTTTATAGTGGTGTGTGTGAGCATGTGGGTGTGGATCTTTGTGTAAATTCAGCCCCAGCTGTTGAGCGAAGTACAGATGCGGAAACAAAAATAGGGGATTACGACTAAATATAGGGTAAAAGATGGAGAGAGAAGGAGAGCAGGGTGAAAGCAAAGGGGTGGAGAGGGAAGAAGGGATGACTAAAAAAGAACAAGACACTGAAGGATGGTAACGTTAGGAAATGAAAAACCGTTAGGATGAAAAGGATTAACAGCAGAACGAGGATTAACAGACGTTTAAGGGATAGAGAATGAAGAAGAATGACAAGATGAAATGAGACAGAAAGGGTAAAAGGAATTCTTAAGCACTAAGCAAACAAAATGGATATTAACATTTACTGAGAAGGACCAAAAGGATCAGATTAAGAGAGCGAAGACAAGCACTAAAAAAAAGTGCAGTGCAAGAACGTCCTTTTGATGGATTATTTTTTGTGATTACGCAAGAGATGTTACTCATCAAACAAGGCTTCACAAAAGCCCAGATATAATGTTGTCGAATCTTATTCTTCACAAATATATGCTTCGCAGAGGAAATGGAGGCGTTTAGCAGACTGGTGTAGAGCTTCTCTCTAATTTATGGCCCAAATGAAAATGTATAGTGTAAAGATTGTGGCCTGTATAATGAACATATAGCTTAGTAACCACAGCCAATTTTTGTTGTTGTTGAAAAACTCGTATACTTGTGTATTTTGGGCTCAAGAAAACCAGATCCTATTTGAAGCTTATGTAAATAGTGTTTATGTAAAAAATGTTTACATTTTCTGGAGAACATCTAAATTTATAACAGTTTTTAATGAAACCTGAGATGCTTCTGTCCCTCCTTAATCCAAGCAATCAAAACTTTAAAGGTCATCAAGATGTTGTAAAATGAAATCATTTGAATCGATCAGTTTAAATATGGTAACCACACAAGCTCATGTGCATAAAATATATTTGTGCTCTATGCATGTGTGCCAATCATCATTTATAAAATTAAAGACTAAATTGAATCTGTTCGTCACACAACGTCTCTCTGTAATAGACACCACAATGATGCACTATAAAATGGAAAAGTTTTGCAAAGATTGCAATGATTCCTGTTCAAACCCACTAAAACACTGAATTATTTATATGCCAAGTTGGTTCACTTTGTAAATAAACTCCCGCATACCTTTATAATAACCACATAATACACAAACCATGATGTCACTGTTCTACAAAATTCAAATTTTTATAGTTTACATGTGGATGAAACACTTAATTTAAAACCTCTTAATTAGTTTGTCGTAGTTTGAAGTGACATCACGCTGAGTAATAAGTAGAGAATTGTCTGGGTAAACTAACCTTTTACGAACCATAAGCCATAGGAAAATAATGAATAATGGGACACACACACACACACACCAAATTTTCTTTTAAATTACAGACAAAATCTGTTGTTTTTATCACATTCATATTCATAGCACAAAAAAAGGTAGACTGTTACCTCTGTCTTCTTGTGCATTAAATTTAGCTCAATGGCTCCTCATAGAAGTTCACTTCTTTTGTTTCTCATGCTTGTCAGCTTGCTGGGCCATGCGGATCACAGAGGCCTGGCTGGGCCCCAAATTAGCGCTTGCTGAAAAACCCTTGAGGAACCAGGAGCTTCATGCTGCTCTAGCTCATGCACGCTGACACTTTCCCCACCTCCAGTCGTGCTGCTTTTCAAAAACAAAGACTCTAATTGCGGGATGTGTTTCGACCCGTCTGCGCGCCAGCAGCAACTCAACCTCATAGCGGCCAGCAGCAATTTTGGACTTAGCGACTTGAATCAAAGGAGTTTGTGGTGTGGCCAAGTAACTGAGAAGTAAATTAGTCAGAACCGAGCTAGTTCCGCCTCAGATGAAGTTTGGATCACCCTTGCTTAACCTGTTTAGTTCATGAGAACGATGTGCACGAACAGCATCCAAAACCGCATCCAAAAGTCTGGGACTACTGATAAACATCTGTCTTATGCAAAACCCGATGATCATGTTCTACTGAATCCAGCAGTGTCTGCAAAAAGGTGGTCTCATATTCCTTTGATTAAAATCCTAAAAATACCAGATTTTGCTAGAAAGTCAAACATTAAATGTACAAACATGCAGTAAGATTATCTCATACCGACATGCTCAATGATATCAGTCCTTTTAGACATTTTGTTTTATGCCCTTATATCCAACACCCTCTCTGACTGATCTCGCAACACAGGCCCAAACCTGCTGGCCTGAAACTATTCTCAGAGTGTGCGTTCAGTTCAGTTTTAACTGCACAGTGACACGTCCACGATAAGCCTTTGTGTTCCCATCCTGCCAGTCGGCTCTGGTTTGGCCTTTCTTTTCTTTTGTTATCTTGCTTTATAAGAATTGCCAAGTAGTTCATGCTACTGAATAGGGGATATTTCACCTTCCAGTATAGAAAACATCTTAATTCCTTTCTCAGTTTCACTCTGGTCACATAATCGTGATTGAAAGAAAGCTTCCCACGAGCCATCTGAAATATGACAACAACAACAAACAAAGAATAAGGTTCTTTTTCACTTAAAATATTCATGGATCTGCATCTCTCACCTCTGAGCTGTGGGGGAAGGCGAAGATACAAAAATAGATGAATATAAATCACAGATTTCATCTCCAGAACAAATGTTCACTCCATATAAAGGAACATTTTTGATATTCAGTGTCCACCGGTTGCACACAACACCCATACAGGAAAAAAAAAAAAAAAAAAAAAAAAAAAAATTCATATAACAAATGTTGCTTATTTTAAAAATACTGAGCAACACATAAATACAATATAGACTGGAATCTAAATTTCTGAGACCAAAATTACTACATAAATTACATTGAAAATCATAACAGTAGTTGTCACACGTTTCTTTTTTGTTTAATCCCTAAAACTTTATTTCTACGATTAAATCAGATTTTGCATCCCAAAGTTTCAACCGTTACATGCCACTGTGTGTCTCCCAATTTACGTCTATGACTGCTAACCGAGTATGAGATCTATGTCATACCCAACTTACATAAATGTAACAAAGTTTTTTTGCGGTGGGTCATGCGGTCATCTACTATCTAAGGCAAAAAATACATGGAAATTATATCACAAGCAGCTGATGCATGTTGGGTTGGTGTGTACTCTTAAGCTTATTGCATAATACACATTGTTGATAAGCATTTGGACAGCGGTTTATATAACAGCCATTGCCGAGGGCTTTTGAGTGCTAGACGGTGTATGATATGGCGCCCCCTGTGGGCAAAAGACCTGACCTAAATTTGATCAGTTAACACTGGAAACATATAATGTGGAATAACATACCAGCTCAATATTACATGTGTTAAAACATTCTACTTTTTTGTTCAATAGGTTATCATACAGAAACTCATACACTATGGAAAAGTTCTATTCCAACTCTGCATGCTGGAAACATCAATATCCTGCGATATCCAATAATATAAGCCCAATAAAGAATTTCTCTGCGCAAATTATTCCACAGGATAATGTGGGAGGAATTTAATGGCCGACACTCTCAAGAACAGCTTTAAACATCAATGTTTGTACTGTATAATGTATCTATTCTATCACACATTTACTGTAGCCTGTCAGAAGAGTTTAAAAGTAGATTGCATCAGAAAATAAATCCACACATCTAGTCAATAGCTCTATAACGGCAGGTTTCTAGGTGGATTGGAGCTGCGTGAAATCACCTGCTGAGCTTCATGCTACTCTTTCATCTCATTAACACCTTAATCATCAAAAATGTTCACTCTAGAAATAAATTAATCAGAGCTGACTGTGAACAGAGCATTTCTATGATGACAGCAGAAAACTATTTTGCTGCATGAAGTTTAATAGCCTTTGCTGGAGCGATGGCTGTTGAACGGAGTTATATACAGGATAAGACATGTTTTCAGATACAATCCTCCTTTAGTGTAAGACTTTGAGGGTTTTTTGTCTTTATCATCTGGCAGAAGCAAATCAGTGTCAGATTTTGTTAGATTTCTTGGAAAAGTAATAGCACACATCTTCAACATGCTTCTCAGTTTGAAAAAAACATTATACTGTAGGTCATCTAAAAATTAAAAAGTAACCCACTTAAATATATATATTTTTAAAAATTACAAGCCTATTATATAATCAATTTATAATCGACTAGTTGGTTAAATGATTGCTTATTAAACTGGAAAATGTTACATTTTGGGAATATATTAACGCTCCAATCATCCAATTTTTTTTAATACTTTGTGATGCTTCTTACTCAATTAAACCAACATCTAGTGAAAATAACAAACTATTTCTGTGCCATCTTAACCATGAAACACTGAGATACTGCACCACTGGTATTTGCAAAATACAATATAGCTTGACCAGAATTTATGGGATCCTCTATGCCATCGTTATATATACATCTCACAAAAACCTACCGTAAAATAGTTTTTAATTAAATTAATGCATTTAGGCTATAGATGTGGCATTAAGCTTCCTTGAAACAAATTTTTTATAATGAAAAGTGTTATATAAAGACATTTGACTTGACTTGTGCTTCCAGATTTCCAAATTCAAGGGCTGGCAGCTCATAAAGAGCACAATAATTTTGCTTTAACAAAATTCACATTCTAATCCCATCATAGACATTTCCTTTAAAAGCTAAAAACAACTTACAAGACTCTTTCCAAATAATTGCCGCAACTTAGGCTCATTCCTCAAATCACCCATCAACACACTTAGAAACAAGAAACTGATTGTTTTTACAAGGAAACATCCGAGTGTAATTTGATGACCTGAATACATTTCTGTGAAGTTCTGAGGAAATACAAGAGAGAGTGAGAGTAACAGCAGGAGAGTGATAAAAAAAAGATTTAGACTTGATGAGAAAAAGAAGACAAACAGATCAGGATGCAACTGAGGGAGGGACAGAGAAAGAGAGAAATAGACAGGCAGATCATGAGATCTGGCATGCTTTTGGGCTGCATCTGTATCTGTGACGAGTCCAGACGGTGTAGCTAGACTGGTGAATCACCCGACCACACACACACACACACACACACACAGATGGTTTATCTCTTCACTAATGATGCTGAAAATGTCGAATGAACCCAAAGTGACTGCTAAACAAAACGTCCCACTTCAAATTTATGACTTAATCTTCTTTCAATCAAACTAACAGCAGTGATATGAAACCACTAAACAATCATTCAGTAGCACATGAATGTACATTAAGTTTCACACATTCATTATTTTAGGTTCAGCTGCCACTTTTTGTTACCGAGAATCATGGGTAACAATTTCAGGAATTTTTAGAATTTTTTTGGGGTAACCTGTTGCTTTAAGGATGATTTGATTTACTGTAATGCGATCAAAACTTCTACCAGACCACAAATCAGAACACATACCGTAACTCTAGAAGTGGTTCATATTGTGCTCCTCAAGTGGCACTCTCAGGCATTGATCTGGGAGGGGTGTCATCTTTAAGCTTATAATGAGCAGGCCAGGGAGGAGCGCTGGAACACCTGATCCTCAGCTGCAGTTTGGAGCCAAGTGTCAGCCAGAGGGAATTTAATACTGACACTTTCAGACGGAGCGATCTAGGAGAGACAGAATGGGGTTTATCTTCACTTCAGGAACATGCCAGCAGCCACATTCAAACATTCTTACACCTTACAGCTTCAGCAAGTGATTTATATTCTCACAGAGAAAATCTTAAGACTAACTAGTCTTGGATTTTCAGAAAATGTGTTCACTCTAAATCCAGTTTCGATGAAGTCAAATTTCACAATGTGTCTTCACTAGTCAATTAGCATGCAATATGGACACGAAAACTTGTGTCGTGACCCCACAAATCAGTCCACACAAATGATTAGCTAAGACTCTGAGTCAGGCTTAGCTCTTTCTGAGTACAACAATAGGACAATAATGGTGGGAATTAGCAAGTTAGCATTAAGCTCCGCAAAAACAACTTTCAGGTTGCCTTTAAAAACAACTCCTAAATGAACAACAGTAAAGTTCAACTCTTTGTTCCCTAAACCTTGTCTGTCTGAAAATACTTGGCAAATCACATCTAGCATTATGGTTTTATCTTAGCTCACTACACAATAGTGCCAATATTGCCAACAATCATTGTGGTACCACGTCATTAGCATTTAACATGAACTGACAAACAAAGCATCGCCAAAGTCCATATGGACAAAATCTGGCAGCCATCTTGGTGTAATTAGGGCTGCTGCTCCAAACTGGACCTTGCTTCATATCTAAATGAACAACAGGATCCCTATTAGTGGCCATTGGTGGTTGCACCATCTGTCCAAGTGATACAGTCTGCAGCAAGCGATACAATGGTGACATTGTAGCATTTAATGTCAGACATAATTAGTATTGTTGTTAACGGTACAAGATAATTGGGAGTTGGAGGTCACAGATGAACCTGACACCCTCTGGTGGTGCACCACAGGCTAATGAAGCTCTCTGTGCCCGGGACCGATGCCAGGCCAAAGACTGAGATCAACAGCTCATTCACGGCTGCTGATTGCACAACCACACTTTTGGTTTCAGGAGTTATAAAGGGTACTGGAACGCACTATTGGAAGTTAATGGTAAACCAAAAATTGAATGGGTCAAAAAAATTCAATTCAGTCATTATTGACTCACCCTCATAATTAAATAAGAATTTATGGAATCTTCATAAAGTTCTTTTCTAAACATGAAAAAGGTGTGTTGACAAAAATCAATGGCAAATGCCACGTTTCTCACATTTCCGTGTTCACTTATTCCACAGCTAGTAATTCTTTTTCAATTTTTATCTATCCCACACAAATGGCTACCACGTGACTTAGAATGAGTTGTGTGGATTTTTTTTTAATGGTGTATTATAAAATACATATTTACATTCATTAGATAGAAACTGGTAAGGATTTGCTGCAAAAAATGCATTTTTTCTGCTCTACAGAAAGATAATTACAGATTACAGTACTGGCAAAAAATGTCAAAATTTCATGGTTGTTTGTTATGGTTAATGGTAATGTATTAAACTGATAATTCATTATACATGCATTCTACATTATATTATATAATTTATAAATGACATAAAAAGCAACTTTTCCTATCGTATAGCTTGAAATTAAAATGTAATTTTTTTTTTTTTTTTACTAACTTTGAATATTAAATATTATATTATATATTAACATTTTATATATATATATATATATATATATATATATATAAAATGTTGTTTTGGCTAT
>JAUMHG010000242.1:247207-258202 GCA_032359395.1 Enteromius anoplus
AAGGGTGGCTATTTTGAAGAAACTAGAATATAAAAGATGTTTTCAGTTATTTCTCCTTTTTTTGTTAAGTACATAACTCCACATGTGTTCATTCATAGTTGTGATGCCTTCAGTGAGAATCTGCCAATGCAAATGGTCATGAAAATAAAGTAAACACATTGAATGAGAAGGTGCGTCTAAACTTTTGGCCTGTACTGTATAGCTAATTAATAGAAAAAATTGGACCTTAAAATAAAACATTTTTTAATTGAATTCACATATCCTTGCTGTATACACATCACTCGTTCAACCTTGAAATGATAATTACGTACAGTATGTAAACACAAAGCATTTACAAAAACACACACACTCCCACATTAATCAGTGATTAATGTAAATAAACTTGTGTTGAAGAGATGAAATGTGTTATGTTATCAAAGAAAGAGAGAGCAAAGAGTGACAAGACAAAATGAGAGAGAGAGCAGGGGATGAGAGGAGCTCTCCACACATGTCTGTGATCAAAGAGGCCACAGAACGTGTTCATGCATTAAGCTCTGAAAATAGCTCGAACTCACACAAACACATATTAAACCTATCATCATGACCTTGACTTGTGGTTTGCATGCTTTTTCTTTCTGTGTGTGTGTGTGATGTTGCTCACCTGTAGAACAGCAGACAAACACCCGCAGTCTTAAACAGCTGTGTCCGTGGTGATGGATTGGTGTAGCTGCAACACATGACAGTGCAAACATTAACCTACTGCCACCTCCTGGACAATGACATGAACTGATATCACTTTTAGGATTTCATGTTTCAATCTCAAATCTGTAAGAGTTTCTTTCTCCTGTTGAACCCAAAATATGATATTTTGAAGAATGTTGTTAACCAAACAGCTGTAGCCATTGACTTCCTCAGTATTTTAGTCAATGGCAACTAGAAACAGAATGGAACAACTGTACAAGTGTAAATGATGACAAAACAAAGACAAACTGAGGGTAAACAAAGACTAAATAAATATTTAGTCACAAATTCTGACCATTAGAATTAAACAAGTCTTTTTTAGCTAGCTAAATGATATAGCCTAGTCCCTTTAAGGTATCCGAGGCAAAGCTCCTTCTGCTAAGATAAAACAAACACTAAATAAATAAACAGATACGGTGTACGTTTATTAAATTATCCATTTCCACAAGCCGCAGATTCCATCTGTGATTGATGATTTGGCCCCAAACGAACCCCCCTGAGCTCAGACAAAGATAACGTTTCCTGTTTTCAGGTTGATAAACATATGGGCCACGTTATCGTAGAAATGTTTGCGTGCTGTGTCATTTTTCAATCCCAAATAGTTGTCATGCTAGAGCTAATAACCTGCCTACAGACCGCACTAATGAAGATGACTATTAGAATTAGGTGGGACATGCATCAGAAAATCATCATTAGCGATGCTCTATTAACACTCGGTTCATAGCCAGCATTCAAAAAGTTTTCAATCAAAAAGGGTGTGCTCTAATTGGTAGCGATTGACCCAAATGCCAGAAAGACTGATGATCGGCGGCTGCCTGAAACGCCCGTATCCCGATAACAAGCTCCTCTGGATGACGAAGCTGTCTCTTTTCCACCAACAAGGCAGTTTTGAGAGCAAATGGACTGCTGGGAAAGATGCATTTGAGCTTGTCCTCAGGAGCTTTCTTTTATTCTTAGCTGTGACTTGGTAAAACGATTGAAACATGGTTGTGTTTGAAATAACTTACCGCCGTGCTCCGTCACAATAAAGCCTTTTAAAGGCGATCGCTGGGGTTCGCAAATTGTTTTCTTCACAAGTCGCTTTTTTAAGCGCATCTGTATGACTTATCTGTAACCCTGCACATAATGACGCTCACGCAGAAAGTTCTCACTTCTTTTATTCGCAACTCAAAAAACTCCACGACAGGAAGGTCCGTGATTGGCTCGGTGCTACAATCGCCACATCATGAAAGGGAGGATCCTGCCAAGGCACTTCTGCTAACAATGTCCCCTTGAACAAAGCGCTAAACCTCCATCTGCTCAGCAGTATGCCTTTCCCTGTGTAATAACCTTTTCTGTCAGTGGAGTTTAGATAAAGTAAGCTTACCGCAACCTGGAACTTACCGGCTAAAGAACACTTTAAAGGATTATTATGTTAAACACAAGTTAAGCTCTATGGACAGCATCTGTGGCATGCTGTCAATAACCCAAGAAATAATTTCCACTCGCACCTGAGTTTGTCGACAGAAATCCATTTGTAATTGTGCAACGTTTGCCCTAGATACTTCCATTGTTAGCTTGTTTTTACAAACCGAGCAGCGAGTCTGAAGTATTTTCTGTGGTAGCATGCCACCAGCTTTTCATCTACGTAGTCTTATGCAAATATTGGGATGCTGCATAAAAAAACAAACAAACTTGTGAATAGAAACACTAAGATTCTCTCCTCTTTTCATCTGTTTGCAGAATGTGAACACAAACATACAGACTTGCTCGAGTATAAACTTTTATTTAGTTGGAAAACAATCCTCATACACTTTAAGTTCACCAAGTGTCAAAAATAAAAATGAGACCCTGAGTCACGTGACTGATTCATTTAATCGTAATTGGCTAAGTTCACCTTCCAGAACGTTTTAGCATGCTGCTGTGAAGCATCTGCCGAAGATTGCTAGCAAAAATATTATTCTTCAATGTGTGATTTATTATGGTTAATAAAAATGGCTTCCCCACTGACTCTAATTTACATTTCTATTTTGAGCAAATTTCCCCCAGATGAGGGATTTTTCTTCTCTTGAAGGCAACGGAAAAACTGCTTTTCTTGCAAAACATTTTTTTTTTTTTTTCATGGATGGACACTTAATACTTATGTTATTTATTTAGTTTAATTTGTTAGGTTTGTAAAGTTTGTTGTCATATTTGGTTATTATTATAATTAATAACTAGAAGTATTAAAAAAAATTAAAAAAAATAAATTAAATAAATAATTAAAAATTGGAATTTTATTTCAGCTAGTTGTCAAAGCAACATGCACTAAAATAACAACTGAAATAAATATGAATAAAAAAACAACAACTAAAACATAAAAAAATAATTATATGCTAAATGCTGAAATAACAGTATGTCAATTACACTTAAATCACACTGCATACCAACCTCCATGAGTCACCCCAACTCATTTAAAATAACAGCTTATATCAGGTCACTGATTTGTGAGAGCGTTTAATATCTAATTTAAAAAAAAAATTGTTATCTCTTTTCTTAATCAATAGAACCTTACAACATGAGTGAACTTTTTTTTTTTGGTTGTGACTCTGTCACTGAAACCTAAAAACAAAATGAGCAAAATAACGTTAGGAAAAAAATGTTAGAACAAATAATGTTAGAAACTGACAAATACTCACATATATAGTAGTACTCATGACCCACGTTGAATTCATATCCTAGCGAAAAGGCGCTGTAACGCTGGAACTTCTCCGAGAACTTAATTGGCGCGTGGGGGGCGTGGGGCCGGTTGCACTCCCAGCGTTTGAAGCCCATCTGAGGGTCGCAGGTGCGATAGCCTCTGTAACTGACCATGTAGAGAACATACTGCTCTGCCACGCCGCGCTCTAGCGCCCCCCGCTGACTCTGGTTATAGTGTGGACAGTAGATGTCCAGGTAGTCGTTAACGCTGACCTGTACGGTGTAGCCCTCTCTCCGCAAGCTGGAAGAAAAAGAGATGAAGGAAGGAGAGAAGAGAAAAACACAAAATACTATTATAAGATGTCAGTGTTTTTGCTGTATGAGCATCAATGTCATATTCTCTGGATTTGGACAGATTGGAAAATAGAAGAATGCTGGAAGATTGATCTCATTGATCTTTTTTAAAACGTATAAGTCCTGCTTGAATGGAAAAGCAGTTCTATTTCAACGCTTTGGCACAGCACATTAAACCGGATCATTTTTCATGCTTAATGCGTGCGAGGCACCGATCAAACAACAGGGGGCAGTGTTTCATTTCACGGCGGCCCTTTTCATTTGACTCCCTTTGTCTCGCACAAGCTCACACAGAAAAAACGTGCTAATACACACACTCGCGCGCTTCTAGGTCAGGTCCCGCAGGAGATTATTATTCAATTACAAAACGAGGATCAGAAATGTCACCCACTCCTTCTCCGTTCCTCTTCCGCTAACCCTTTTCTCCTCGGTTACGGTGTCTTTCTTCACACTTCCTTTCTTTTTTTTCTCCACACACTTTCTGTACTACTACACATGCGAGCTGGTTTTTTTTTTGGGCTTTCTAAAATGCGCATTATTCACGTGTCCTCTTTATAGCTCTGCTCCTCCTTTTTTACTCACCGTATCTGCTTTCTTTTTCCTCCCTCTTTTTTAATCAGTGTCTTTCTTAGCCTTTTATCAATACACAACAGATGGCAATCACATCCTTGATTAGGGCTTTCTCTCTCTCTTGCTCACACACACTCGCAGACTGAATGAAAGAAATTTTGTCATGCAGCGTGTTTTGGGGAGGGATGCTTCAAAGCTGCTATATTTAGGCAGAGGGAGCAGGCAAGGAGTGGAAAAGAGGAAGATAAAGGGAGAAGATGAAAGAGTGAGAAAAGATGAAATGAGAGTGCAGGGAAACAAAGGATGATGTGGGTACAGAGAGGCACAGAATTGGGATGCTGATGTACTTGACACTCCTGAAGATGATGATGTTGAGAGGGGTGTGTGTGTTGGTCAGATTTATCCACACTGCAGGGACCAAATGTCCCCAAAAGGGGAATAAAGACCAAAATGTCACAGTGTTGACACCAGCCAATAGCTTCCATGAGGAAAATCGCTTAACAAAGACACTAAAATAATGTCCCAGGATGCATCTCATAGGGTCTAGACAAAAATTGATTTCCCAAACCTTAGCTGCGATGACTTTATTATGATGGTAAAATGTGAAAAATTGGCATGATAAAGATTAAAAATGAATGAGCAGATGAGTCTCCACTTTTGACTGGTGGTAAGAGCGAGGTTTGACCTCAGTTAAGGCTATTTTGCTAACTTCCACTGAATTACACTTCTCTCTAAATCTCTGCCCTCTAATGACATGTCATCACACTCAAACACATAAAAGGCAGTGAGTGTTTCTGATCGGCCAAAAACGTTGGTTCATTCACTTGACTCCTCATTTTGCCAAGTCTAGAGCTGTTACAGAAATAACTGTGATTTCTTAGGACATCTATTTCAGCGATATTTGTCAGGTCATAGTACAAATACGTGTGGTACATAAAAAAAAGCTAATCAAAAAGTTTGGATCTTTCAGTTTGGTATGCATGTGTACCAATAAAATCGTTCTTTTTTAGGAAATTGACAATTAATTCTTTTTGTGGATCACTTGCTACAACAGACGGCTGCATACTAACTCCTCAGTTAGAACAGCAGCATGAAGCGAGTCATCCCTTACTGTTTATTTTTAGTTTTAATGCAAAATAAACATTAATTAACATTTTAACTATCATGTAATTACAAAATTAGCATTTCAACTGCGGAAAAGACGTCATTAAAACCGCTTTGTGAACAAAAATGTCACATGCGTTTCACTTACCTCAGAGCATTTAGCGAAATATTATCCTAGTTTACTGTATTTTACTTTAGTAATGTCTTGATATATTTAAATAAATATTTTATTAGCACGTTATGACAGTCACTCTGTAAATGACGTACTATATTTCAGCAACAAAGAGAAATTTTGTATTTTAGAAAGTAATTTAAAAGCACTTCGATTTTAGAAACTTGAGTGTTGATTATTATTATTATTATTATAGTTCCAAATAAATAGTAATTGAATTGTTGTTAACTATAACATTACAATTAGGTCGTTCAAAAGAATTCGTTCAAAAGAACTCCCTCTATAACTGTTCTGTCTCGTGGAGGAGTTAATTTGTGTGCATCTGTGTGAAACACGCACAGGAAAAAAAGAACGCGACTCGGCTCCCATCGTTCCTGTTTATGAGCCGTTCAAAAGAATCGGTTCGTTCGCGAACGTCACTCTCTCTCTAGTCGCTTGGGAAAGCTTCTTAATTAAAGCACTTACAGCAAATTGCATGGGTCTTGTCAACTACACATCCTTTATCTCCACCGAGTAGACGAAATGTTGCCATACTGCTGACTTAAATGAGGAGGAAGGGTCCGTAATCTCTGGGTTGGATGCGATGTTTCCTCATGCTCTTCTTCAACTAGCTTAACTTTTGCAGGCAGGCGTCACATGATTGGAAAGGTAGTCACGTGGTGTGTCGCGATTCTCCCGTATCACACCACGATACAGGATCGCGATTTCGGTTTCATATCGTGAATCGTTACAGCCCTAGTTACAATAATGTAAAAGTGCTCCCTTGACAGGTAGATTTTTATCCCTAATAAAACTTGAATTATACTTGAATTTATTTAATGAAAGAGCAATTTATTCAGTAAACTATTGTTGCAAAATCTGAATACTGGTCATTTTTCTTAAAATACAATTATTGTCTATGAAACTAAAGCTTGCAAGCATATAAAATGAGTAAACGCACCATAAAACTATCAGAAAAAAGGTTCATATGAGTACGTTGTTAACAGCAGTGACCGGATGAGTGCGAACTCAAGAACTGGATCAGCCGATTTATTGAAAAGAATAAATTTGAGTCACCACTTCTTTCAAAAACTCGCATGAACACTTATGGGAAAGCCAAGAGAGATGTCAAGATTTCAAAAGAACAACTTACATTTGCCTGTTCCTCACACAAAGCTACCATAAAACTTCAGAACATTTTAGCAAGTTCACTTTTATACTTTCCCATCCATTTTGAAGCTTGAAAGCTTCGGTTCCCTGCAATTACATGAAAGAGCGACCAGCACAATTCCTGAAAATTGTTGCATCTTTCTCTTTTGTTGCATGGAAGACAAAGAATACTTCCAAATAGGTTTGGAATGAACGTGAAAAGACAAGCGAATATTCATTTTTGGGTAAGTTATCCATTTAAATATGTGTGTGATTGTGCAGTTGAAATAAAAGTAAGCTCATGTGCACGTGTGTTTCCTGAAGAAGTACAATACATTACAGTATCATTGTGTCCCGGTGTAAGTGCTCTATAGGTAAAGTATTATGTAACTATATGTCTGCCCCGTGACACCAACAGACGAGAAAAAGAGAGAGCGAGAAAGAGAGAGAGTGCTCTTCAGGGATGTGCACATGTATTGAAGTGTGAAAATGGAGTAATGGTTTTCCCTCTTCCTCTCTTTTCTCACTTTCCCATTCTGCTGTCTCATCATCATTCTCTTTTCAGTGGGAAGGAAAACCTTGTTAGTTAGAAGGCAAAGCGGGGGGGAAGGGGGAGATAGAGAAAGGCGTTAGATGAGGAATAAAAGTGATAGATAGAAGCAACGTATCCAGCTAATAATCGTCTGAGGATACAATAAACAGCCGTCAGCATAAAATGCTTCAGCGCCAAAGTTTTCACACTCACCGCTTCAATTTAAATACTTTATTCACTGATATGTAACAGATATATTCAAATGGCATTTTTTTTGTTGTTGTTGATAAAGCATTATCGCTGACTTAACTCGAACTGCATTAGCATCAATGGTTCAACGTATGAATGTCTTGTTTAAACCTGGCTCCTTATTGTTGATTTTTATTACCCTGCTGTCTGTCTGTTAAATTACGCTGCGGTTGAGTTTCCTGACAAACAAGTACCACATACTATTACATGCTATACAACTACCAATTACAGTACATACATGCTTCATACAGCTGAATGATTAGCACCTTGCCAACTCTTAAAACGGCATTCGCCACATCTAACAGCCTTTTAACTGCTCTATAAAAGTTGATAAGGCTCAGATATCCGTCCCGAAGTATTTCATTTAGCCCATGCCAGACTCCACACATCATTATATGTTTTTATCACATAACTGCAGCTCTGTGCACAGTTTGCTTCTGAGCTTTAAACATTGCAAAAATGGTATATGACGCAGTCTTGGCTGGCTATTACTGTGATGGATTCCCTGTAAAAGGTTAAAGCTATAACACAGAAAATTCACTCCCGGGGGCAATCCACGAATGATTCACATGGGTGGATAGAGAGACAGCGTGAAAGAGACAGTGAAATACAGAGCAAGAATGAGAGAGAGAGAGAGAGAGAGAGAGAGGGAGATTCTCAAGTATCGGACGTACTTAATCTGAAGAATCCAAAAAAAAAAGGCTTAGATCTTCACTGATAATGGTTGAAACTTGAGAACTGCCTCTTTCTGCTAAAACGCTTTAGGTATAAAGCCAAACGCAGTTCAAATTAGCTTTTAACTGCACCTTAAATGTGTTTCTAAGTGTCAGTGTTCACATGTACAGTGATCTGCAGCAACAAAGTGGCCCTAAGTCCTTCATTTTCAATGAGGGCTGCTGATTTGAATGGAAACAGAATTGCCAATTTGGTGTGGTTGAGCAGATGTGAACTGTGTTTGACTATGTGCAAATAAATAGTGATGCCAATGGTAGAAAAAAAACAACAACTTGTGACTATCAATGGGAGACCAATGCACATGATCCATCAGAAAAAGCACTGGTTCAACAAATATTTGTACTGATACTTTCTACTGTTTTCCACTGAATTGGTTGTTTAAAGAAGAGTGTCTACTGCTGATTTATAACCATAAATCAGCTGTGCATTCAACAGAAAACAAAGGTTATTTTATATATTTAGTGCTAGGCAACAAGTAATCCTAACCTAAATAAACGTTTGTAACCTGTGTATATTACCATGTATCTATAAATACACACACATGCATGTATATATTTAAGAAAAAATATGTTTATATTAAATAAATAAATAAATAAATATATATATATATAAATTATTTGAATATATATGTAAATATTTTTAAAAATATATACTGTATGGGGGTCATTATTATAAATACATAATACATATACACAGCAGCACTAAATATATTGTTTGCTAAATTACTCGTTTTCAAGTGAGAATTCCATTGCATTTCACTCTTAATAGTTAAATGAAGCAATAAATAAATAATTAATTAAAGTCTCATTTAGATCACAAAACTACTTAAAACAACAACAAAACATAATAGTAAACAGATAAAGAGTATTAGTAAAACAAAATGTAATGATAGTAAACATCATCATTATTATTATCATTATTATTATTATTATTATTATTATTTACTATTAAAAAAAGTTTGTTTATCTCTATTAGAAATTGCCATGTTCTGTATTTTCCAGTATAATGATGCATAGAATATGCCTGGAAGCATATGACTTGAGTTTGATTTACATTATATTTATTTATTTTATGAATCGATATCCTTATGCACTGCTGCAAATGTACAAATGGTGTACACATTTTTTGTCCTCCGTAGTATTAGGTTTTGGAAGCATCTGATGTCGAAATGGAAAAAGGAAAGCAAGAATAGAACCTTCACATTCAACCTGATCTCACGGCAATTCGTACATATTTTACGAGATGGCTAATTTGTACAAATTCATACGATTTCTTCTAAATTGTACGCATTTTACGAGTTGCAAATTCGTATGAATTTGTACGAATGACCTAACCCTGCCCCTAAACCTACCCGTCACGGGGTTTTAGACAAATGAGGTTGTACTAATTAGTACGGATTAGCACAAATTTGGCACCTCGTATGAATTGGTCGTGAGACTGTGTTGTCACATCTGCTGAAATAAAAATGAATAAATAAAATTTCTACACCAGTACACCAATTTGTGAGGACAAGTCACTGTTACGGTGAATATAAAGGACATTCTTTTATTCTTCATTAACAATGCTCCTCTATAGAAGGTTAAAGATCCAGACAGTTTCAAACACTATTTAGAAGACAGGGCTTTAGAGAACTGAAATAGAGGCTTATACTAGTGCTCACACTGGCCACTTAAATAAATGAATAAGTATAGTTTCCCGATAATACCTCCCACACTCGACAGACTGAAAGTGTTTGAGTATGTGACCTTTTCATGTTTGTTTGTGTAGACGATAGCTTGTGTTTCTAATCTCGACAAGTTTCGTTCTAAAGAAACGGATGCAGAGCTTTTCATAGAGGCCATGGAAATACATATCTCCCACCCTCAACCTTTTTTTTTCTTCTTCTCTTAGTGAGACTGAAAAGATCTGTGTGCTCCAAGACGGCTTTTCAATAGGACACATTTCACTTCATATCCAGCTGATTTTTTTTATCTTGTATTTATTTTGAAAAAGGACATAAAGCTTATGCTGAACGATAAATTTGTGTGAAGACTGGGAAAAGCAACCTTTGCATAAGCGCATACTGTATAAATAAGTAACAAACATCTTATGCACACATAAATCAATATAATACCAGTTCTTGTAGACTAGAGATGTCATTATGAGAACAATTACATGCTGATCAATTGTATCAAACATTTATAAGTTGGTAAATTATTCATGCTTGAGAGACGTCTCATCCCCAGCTGAGCTCTTACAGTAGCGCACATACACGCGTCGCTCTCCAAGAGCTTTATTTGGCAGACAAATTACAGTAGGCCCACTTGTGTCTGTTCAAAGAGCATAGAGTGAGCAGCGCTGTCTTTGAAGTGAACAATGCGATGGGGAGCCGCCACTCTCTTCAGGAAGTCTGACACACAGAGGTGTTAGCTCTCTCCTCTTCTAGAGTGAGAGCGGAGGGGATGGAGAGACTGACTGATTCAGATGTTAAAGACAAGGCAAAATGATGATGCTAACCTCTGCACCCTGAACAATGTGATTGCACTAATATTGTAGCTGATAACTGCTCTTATAACTGATTAAACATGAATGAAATCACAAAAATGACACTTGAAGATTAATTTTAAATAATGTATTTAATGTATGCAGACAAAGAAAGAACTTTAATAAAGTTTTTTGCTTCAAACTATCCAAAATTAAAATATTTTGTTTATAATTTTTGCACAAGAGAGACTTGAATACATAAACAAATATCGGTAAATGCAAGCATCAGCTATCTACAAAAAAACTAAAA
>JAUMHG010000242.1:285850-301796 GCA_032359395.1 Enteromius anoplus
GACTAACAGTTTTATTTAAAAACATCTTATGAAAAACATAGTCTTAGAAGATATTAGAAGATACTGCTCACTGGCTTACTGAGAGCTCAATGACGTTTAATAACATTTCTCCAATAATTGTTTCACTTGAGGGCGAAAATTAAGCACTCTGAATGTGCTCTGTGTCATTTTCTTCAAGAGAGAGGACCTGAGGGACCACGAGAATTGAGCACTTTTAAAAGACTGAGCCCTTAACTTAAAAAATACACGGAAGGGAACTGACTCTGAATTTAGAGTAAAATTAATGCTCCCTTTCTGACAGAAAGGCGCAGACCCAATTAAGTCCATACAGTCACACAATGAACAAGAACTCAAGGCTTCACCAAACTATTTCCATTTTAAAAGAGTTTCCTCAAATTCCATACAAGATGCAAGATCATTACATATCGCTCCACAAATCATGTCATCTTTCCATTGTTTTCTGGTCTGGTTTAATCACCGCAAGACTACATAAAGTCCATGCTACATCCATAAATACAGATGGCACTAAAAGAAGAACTCTCTAAACTGCTTACACTCATATCGCAGATACTCTAATTAAGTCCAGTGTGGTTACATTGGCCTGTCATGATTGATGATCTCACAGAATTGAGGACGAGCCGAAATATGATCTCAACATTCAGCCATTTAAAGAAACAGTTCGCCCAGAAATCATTGACTCACCCTCACGTCGTTTTAAACCCATACGAACCCTACGAATTTTATGGTTGACTTGACAGAAAGAAATTACACCGGTTTAAAGTGAGTAAACGCAAACTTTCATTTTAGGGTGAAATATCCCTTTAAATCACTCAACCTTCATTAATGAGACACCCCGACCAGAAACCATAAAGGTGACGCTGCACTTTTAGTAGAGACAGAAAGCAAGGAAAAGATGTGCCACCAGGGAGCCAGATTTCAAACAGCGATGCAGTTTCTCCTTTGAGAAGCTCACAGACCCTCCGTAAGTCGCCACAACCGTTAGCAATACCTCACACACAAACATGTCTCTTCTTTCTGTGCTCAATTACAAAGGCTTGTATTCGCCGCCTGTAATGAAAGATGAGCCGCTCTTTTGTCTTCTCGCTGCCAGTTTGGCCGATAATTCAATCGTTTCATTATTTAAATAATCGAGTGTTTGTGTCAACATAGAAATCGTGCTCGTCTCTCTCTTTTTGCATAATCACCCGCTGTGTTTAGATGTGCCAACTCAGGCGAAGTGAGTCAGGCGATAACACGCTTTATCATTCCCGTGCTCCTTTTCTCTACAAAATTAAAGCAAAGTCTTTTTTTTTTTTTTTGTGCTGAAACAGGGAACGTGGGAGATTGGATATTGCTTGCTAAGTGAATTAGGCTAATTTCCACTCAGAACTAAAGAAAGGAAATTACAGAGGTCATTTCCTGGCTGCTCCTGCCATTCACATTTCAATCATAAAACTCACAGTGCTTCTACATTCTCCTCTGAAGCTCAGCTCCGTCTAATTATATCATTCATTACTGAAGTCTCAGGGTTTTTGTTTGGTGTTTTGATTTCTTCAGCAACCAATAATGTGCTAACAATATTTATTGATAAAAAAAGTAAAACATTTTGATTCAATAATCCAGTCAAGTACATTGGGACTGGCCTTCCTCAGAATAACTGGACCGTGTTTGATAAATGCATCCAATTTTTCATACTGCATTAGAGGTGTGACGGGACAGTTACTTTCATTTTGACTGTTTATTCAGTATGGTTTTGGTACAGCACTGGAAAACATAAGTAATATAAAGTTGCTTTTTTGAATATTAAACTGGTGTTCTGAACAAATTGCTCTTTCGTTGAATAAATTCTAAATAAAATAAAATATCTACCTCAGCTTATGTTTTAAAATATAGGGATCCCTTTTACTTTACAATAAAGTTGCAATTAACCACAGACCCCAAACTTAAATGTAATTACCATTTAATTTTAAATACAATAATCAACCCTCAACTGCAAAAAAAAAAAAAAAAAAAAAGTGCAAACACATAAGTTGCATATAATGCAAAGTTTAAATTAGGCTACCTTCTAAAATCGTAAAAATTTGTTGTTGAAATATATAATTTTACACCGTGGATGTCATAACTTGTTTTATAACAAATGTATTTGAACATACATTAAATAATTAAGACATCACTAACA
The DNA here is from genome assembly GCA_032359395.1 of Enteromius anoplus. Lineage (NCBI taxonomy): Eukaryota > Metazoa > Chordata > Actinopteri > Cypriniformes > Cyprinidae > Enteromius > Enteromius anoplus. The sequence continues at coordinate 288,030 of JAUMHG010000242.1, forward strand.
GGTAAAGTAAAATATAATAAGTATATATCGTAATATTTTGCTAAAAGCTTCATTTAGCGAACTAACGAACTCTGGACACTGATGACATTCCTGAGGTAAATTAAATGTGAATTTTTAATTGCAAGATGCTTTATTGACGTCTTATGATCACATTTCATGCAATTGTTATTTGATTTTCCTTGGAAAAAAAGGTCATAATTTGTAAGATGCAGTGGTCCAATATACTGTATATAAAATAACTGTAGTTGTAATTTGTACACTTGTCCCAAAAATTTTCAAAAACTAAAAAAAAAAAAAAAACAACACCCGTAGATGCGAATAGTGATAGAACCACACACCAACTCGTAATCTCAGCCAGCCCCCGTGGCAAACTGAGCCGGAAACCCATGCGGAGGAGTCTGCGGTTACCTTGCGGATCACATTGCGCATTCACCTCCTGAAACACAAGGCCTGATTAAATCTATACTTAATTGGATCAAATCTAGTCGTGATGGAGCGTTCCCCCTTGCGTTTAACCTGCGGTCCTCTGTCAAGCGGGGAGTGGGATGTTGAGTAAGACTGGGGAATTAAGAGCTGCAAATGAATACCAATGATAGCTAATGCTAATCACCCTACTTCATAGGTCAGGACCACACGTGCCAGATCTAGGTAAGAAATAGGTGCAAGGAGAAAGAACTGCAGAGGTCCTGCTGGATTTACACCTACAGCACTAATGCATTAGTGTATTGCGAGGTACATACACCCCTTACAATCTGCTTGCAATATGCTATCTGCGGGGGGAGATGAATGAGCATGCAGGTTGATGAAATACTCAAGCTATGGGTTGTAATTCTTCACCTCTGTGCTCCACTGCAGGTGCAGAAGCCTTATGTAAAAGTGGGTCTAGACTTGAGCTGTGGCCTAAGAGGTTAGCGCACATGCTCGCATACATCGGCGGCACAGGCTTGTGCAAAAAGAATTAACGCAAGTACAGCATTTACAGAATAAATTCGGATGCAGTAAATATTTAACCTACATGAATAATGAGCTGTTTCCCTGATGGTGTCTTTCATAACCGTTGGTTAGTAGGTTATCAACACCACCACCTTCTGCTCAAACAACCTGATCGAAGCACACCTAATTCCCCTTCTTTTGTATTTGTGAACTTTAAAAAGACTCTGGATGGAAACATACATGTAGCTATAGTCAATAAAGAGGGCAAAAGCCAGATAAAGATTTTTCCTTTATCAAAACCAGACTGAATATTTACTTGAAGAACATTCCAAACAGGCACATTTTAAGGCAGACATGACACGACCCATTTAACAAATATATATATATATATATATATATATATATATATATGAGGTACAGTACATATTTTCTCAAGAGGGAAAAAAACTCTCAACTAATGTTTTAAAATATACATGAAAAATATGCATCGGTTAGTATTATATTACTATAATATGGGTTAAAAGTTACAAAATGTACTGATTTATATACAAATGCTTAAACTACCCTACGCTTTTGTGATAATTAAGTTACAATTACGTAATTATGCTTCTACTCCAATTTTATGAAACAATTAAAGCGAAGGAGATGATCGGTTAACATGCAATTATCAGTTCACTCCACATTAAACAGTGCCAAAACTGCATTTCCTGTTTGAATACGGTGATAAAATGTATTACTTTTGAACCAAAGTCTCCGATTTCATACTTTCATTGGATGTGAATATTTTGCCTTTTGTGTTCCGCTGAATAAAGAAAAAAATAACGATTTCTTATTGAACTAAAACCTTAAATGCAAGGATTAGTGTACTAAAATATCTTTAAAACCATTTCAGCAGCGTTCAACTGACTGTCACAGAAAACCGTCTTTGGTAGCGGCGCTGTGCGGGTGAGTGGAGCATTGTGGTTTGTTGGTATCATGTCTCCTTTTCCCGACACTGATCCACTCAGCCAATCACCAGTCTATCCAGACACTCTCAACAGGAGTGCAATGATTAAAGGCGCGATTGTTAACAGGGTTACCCTGTGCGTCAGTGGAAAGCTGGATAAATCATTTAGCAAACCCGGCGGCTTATGGAATCCTGCTATAGGTTGTTTAGAAACGTGCATCTTGGAGCAATCAAGAGCACGAGACTAAACCTAATCGGTATCTGTTGGGATTGACTTTATTTTGTAAATGGCACTGTTGCTCTGGGCTGTAAAATCAGAGCAGACAATGAGCTAATGCTAACCTCCCCTGTGTGGCGTGAGAGCTAAAGAGCAAACCTGTGCTGCCTGCGAAATTAAGCAAAACGCCGCACTCATAAATTATCCATGAGACGACTGACTGCTGATGAGATGTCTAATGAGGGGAGAGGGTGGGGCTGCTGACAACAGTTCATTTCGTGTTGGGTTTAAAAAGTGAGACTACGCAGGCAATCTGTGCAATGGGAATGCTAATATCTCTCCATCACTTATACTGCACTGTCATTACCCACATGCCAAAAATCTGTGGAAAGTAATGCAATTCTGACACTCTAAACGGAGATTTCTGCAAACTCCAGTCATTCAGAAGTCATTTGGAATTTACCTACACAAATTACAGCCAAACGGGACCCAATTAGTTAATAAAACCAGCCAATTAAAGCATAATGCCTCAGGTTATCACATTTTAAATGGATAATAGCTGCACCTTTGGGTAGTTAAGAGCTTTGGGCAGTAATGTGGAGAAATGCACAAATCGTGTAGAGTTGACAAAAAAAAAAAAAACTTTGGATTGCCCGGGAGAAAAAATAAAGAATTTTGTGGAACTGATTTAAATAAATGTGTTCAGATGAATTAGTTGACAGAGGGCAGCACTAAATTTCTCCATTCACAAACAAGGGGGTGTGATTCACTGCAAATTCCCATTGTTCTCCTTCTGCTTGGTAAGGAAATATATAGAGCAATCAAATCACTTTGTGAGAAAAGCAGGGAAGCATTTTTCTTTAGCTGTCTAAAGTTTTAATGCCCTTAAATTTAATATTGGCTCAAAGTTGACATGAAGGGCATTTCCTAATTATCACCAACCAAGTCTAACTAGTTAGGGAGAGAAATACTGAATCGAATTCTTCTTTAATTGACAGCTAAAAGAATTAGTATCGTATAACGGAGAAACGATTGCCATTTAAAGTAATAAAACATTAACTAAAAATGAAAACTGCCATAATGACAACATGAGCCCATCAAGAGCGCAATCAATCACTCTCAAAAAACGCTTTAAGAACAAATTAGTGTTTTTTTTAACATGATGTTTTGGCATGTTTCTCAATAGGGATTAACATTACTTCTAAGTGATCACATATAAAAAAAAAAGGTATATAATCAAGGAAATATCGGAATTAAATTCCCTAACAAGCATCTTCTTGTTTTACAACCTTGAGCACGAGGCTTGTAATGCTAAATAAAACAAATCAACCCTGTAAGCTCTCTGAAGGCATAATAATGTCCCATCATAAATAGAAATTTATGAGATGGCACGATGCAATTTAGCAACACTTAATAAAATTCTTAAACACATAGAGCATTTTATTCTTACAAAAACCTCATTTATAAATCATCTTTACTATTGTGCCGTGCTGAAAATCCTTCACCTAATTTGGCATTCCCGGTCAATTTTATTTTTTTAAATATTGCTTACAAATGTATCACTATGCTACATCACCACATCAATTGTTTTGTCAACTTGTTTTCTTTTAAATAGCACAGGTTTTGTATTTCTACACACTGCTCGATTTTAGCAATTAAGATCTGTGCAAATTACACATTTGCAACATGGATCTAATAAACTTGAGCACGACACGCATTTAGACTGTATGGTATGTATATGTTGTAATGCTATATGTTACTATAAAAGTATAAAACATCATCAGCATACGCTAACAGTTAAACAGAAATAGCTTGATGAATCACACTTCGGCAGTTGTAGTTTTTATGCGCTTTGAAAAACAGTGGAAGCGGTGAAAGAGGAAGGGATAAGAGCTTGAGGTAAGGAGTTTTATGTTTTAGTGCCATGTCGTGTTGATTTCATGCCATTTTTATTGGCTGGTCAGTAAACGTGGTTCGTAGCAGCAAGCACACTGTGCAATGAACATGCCGTCGGAAAATGATCACAGGCTATCTTTTATAAAATGCCTTTTCTAGAATGCCCCAATGTTGAATTTCACAAATACAAATCCACGTAGGCCTACTGATGATTCATAGCTTGAGATAATATTGACGTTTTATTGTCGAGATCTCCTCTCTATTCTTTCCAACAGTTTTAAGGTTTAGTATTCCTCATGATGTGATATTCACATTCCCCTCCTGTTCCATTATTCTATATTTGCTTTATTCCCTCTCTCCTCTATGGATATAACCTTAGCTGTCATTGTCCATTCACACAGACATATATGAACAACGGGACGCATTCTCTCTCTTCTTACAATCATGAACATCAAAAAAAAAAAATCTCCTTTTTCTTACCCTCATCTTTCTCTCTCCCTCTCCTCCTATTTCTCCCGCTAGTCTTCTTTATTCTGTCTGTAAGCTGAATGTGCCCTGTGACAGGTCTTGTCAGAGATTTCACAATCCTGACATAGCGTTAACTTGGAAAGCACCTGTAAGAACGGATGTGTGCGTATGTCATAACAAAATTGTATTTGAGCAGGTTTGCGCGATGGAAGCTTAGCAGGCTATAGACAACCATCGAGGCTTGATTACAATGATCCACAATCAGCGAAGGGCACCCAGAGTTTGAGATGCTGATGAATTCAGATTGAAGACTACTGCAGAGGCGATGCAACTAAAATATTCCATAATTGTGCTTTAGGCAGGGTACACTTTATTGTTAAATGTGTGTGTGTGTGTGCTTGTGATTTATTCTACAATGTGTATCTGGCAGGTCTGTCTCTGAATGCATGAGGATAGGTGGCCCTTGTTGTCGGAGTACCTCTCAGTGTGTGTGTGCTGTGGATGTCTTGAGGGAGAAATGCTCGTGGCCCATGAAGAATCTCAACTGTCTGACACAACATTAATATTCTCAGTGCCTACGTTGTCTCTTCCCTCCCCGCTCTGTCTGTCTCTCCATCAATCTTTGTATCTCCCCTCTATCCCTCTTATCGGAAATCCTACCACCTCCTGCCTCTCATTATTTAAAAAAATGTGTTTATGGTTTCCTTTTATTTTCTTTCTCTCAATTTCTCTTGCTTCCCCTACTTTTATTTATATGTCATCCTGTCTCTCTCACTCACCCTCTCTCAGGAAGTCGGTGTGAATATCTAAGTTGCTGTAAAAGCAAATCTATGCATCATAACCCTGCACCTCTGCATTTCTGAATTACATTTAAGCGCACTGGGTTTGGAATGGCAGGCTGCCTACTATTTTTGAAAGCGGGTACTATGCAAAATGTATACGGTGCATTGTATGTAAATGATCTGGAAGCATGGAATACCCTGATGAATTAGTACGTTCTCCAAAATGTTCAGTATTCAACCTGGGCAATCTGTATTGCATCCTGGGATGTCTGCAACACCTAGAGTATGCCATCTGTTAGCATTCACATTCTTATCTCAATTTAAAAAAAAATCACAATGTTGATTACAAAATTCGGGTAACATAAGCTGCTATTTTGAATGGTTTTCAATGATGAAAGATGGTAGTTGCTCACATAATGATGCATGGCAGTTGTGAATGGACCATGTTTACGATTTATTTAAATGTTTATACTTGTATACCATTTTATATACTGTACTGTTTTAAGAAAAGATGATTTCAAGTGCAAGTTTCAAGTATTCACTTTTGTACAGTGCAAATCCATAAATAAATGTTCCGAATTGAAGTAAACGCATGGATTTCCCCTGCTCAGGGAGAAGGGAGCAATGAACACTGTGTAGAGACACAGTGTCAATTGGCACACAGTTCATGCACGGAGCTCTCTTCTAATGAGCTGATTATCAGAATCAGGTGTGTTAGCAAAGAGAGACATACGAAATATCCATAGCGGGGGATGGGGTCGCAAGGACCAGGATTGAGAACTGCTGGTTTAAACCCCGAAAACGCATGTGCTAGTGAGTCCCTATAAACATGATTTTGCATTTTTTTTGTAACGGGTAGGTTTAGGGGTGGGTTCGTGTGGCCATTCATACAAATTACACCTACTTAAATATATTTTAATCACAGTGAGGTCAGTGTAAATACTCTACACACTGCATTTAAACAAAACATGCATTTTGATTGGAAATGACAGTCATACTAGAGGACACTTACCTTTAAATTGTAAATATAGTTCGTAATAAGGTACTTGCACAAACGACCTAAAGAGTCATTTTTTGTTGGAGGACAGTCTCATAAAATCGGGAGTATGACGTCATGATTGACAGCTGAGGGTGACCGCTTCTCTAAGAAAACTGAGGTGCCAACTGACTTTTTTGGGCTCTTCAGGAAGAGATTGGAAATGTATTTAGCTTATTTTAACACAAGCCTCTTATACGGCAATCGGCAGACAAAAATTGGACCAGTCAGGCTAATTTGAAAAAGGTTTAGGGGTGTGAGACTCCGGTCCCAAATCAGCACAATATGGCCACAGCCTATTGGGACAATGGCGGCTTCACTTTTTTTTACAATGAAGTCCATCTGAAGTCCTTCTTCCATCTTTTTTTACAATCTATGACAGTGATAATCTCAGATGAGTATGTGCTTTGTTCAAAGTGTAACATCAATCAATCAATCACTTTTATTTCTATAGCACTTTTTTAACAATTCAGATTGTAGCAAAGCGCCAAACATTATCAAATAGGAGAACAGAGTGATGGTAATGTATAATGACGAGATTAAACTATTTATTTATTAAATGCAGGTCTCTGTAATCAAAACGACGTTAATCACTAGAAATTAGGTGCCCCACACTAAACAAGCCATAAACAACTAATCATGTCCAATAAGAGTTTAAATATCATAATTACAAGACCTTATAGCCATACTGAAAACAACAACAGACAGTTTACCTCAGATCTTGAAAATAAATGAAAGCAAACATGACCATTAAAACTGTGGACTGACAGCGAACCAACGAGTGTGTTCCACAACAGAGATGTTATCAGTCACTCAGCATGTACATTTAATGATTAAAAAAAAAAAGGTTTAATATTTATGAATTAGATAATAAATGTTTTCATTTTGTTGTGAGAGCGGTACGCTTCCAGAGAGGGTCCGACCACACAAACTTCTGATTGGCTGTGATATCTGATCAATTCTGTTGCGTCACAGTGTAGTGTTGCATCTAGTGTGAACATGGGGTAAGCAAACTATTTGCATCTATATTGCTTCTGCACTGCAAAAATGCTTTTCAAGCATAGATTCTGTATTCTATTCTGTAACTATTGAAAAATTCCTAAATCAAGAAATTCAAAATAGTCAGAATTAAGTGACTTTTTGTTTAGAACAAGCAACACAATCTGCCAACGGGTTAAGAAAAATGTTCTTATTTCCAACAAAAAACAAGATTATTTTCCTTGTTTCAACTAAAAACTTACTTAATTTCTAAAAGACAAGACATATCAAGATATTTTTTCTTGTCTAGAAAAGCATGCATGATTTAAGAATTTATAGACAATATAACAAATGACAAATAAACTGTTAGTAATAGCAAATTTTAAAAATGGAATTAGCTTATTTAACTGGGTAGCCAAACTTTAATGCAATTATGTCAAATATCTGTATTATTTAAATTAATTTCCTGAATGAGGCCTAAACATGGAACGTGGACGCAACATGTAACCCAGTAGCATCCTACAATCTAAAATGTTTACTGTTACATACTGCATTTACCATAAATAGTACACAAAGACAATGATCAAACATTTCAAACAGTATTAAGCCACACTTGTCACAGTGCAACCACCTTGCATGTGAGTGGCATGCAGTAAGCAGTATGCTAATATTTCATTCCGAACATAGCCTTTTGTATTGGCCATAAGCACCAATTCCCAACACACAAACACTCAAAAAACGCACACCTCCCACATCCATGCCCTTTCCTCTGGGACTTTTCATTGACGCAGGGCTTCAGCAGTACTATTCTAAAAGGCTGCATAAACCACTTCCTGTCTCTCATACCCACACAGAATTGCTCATTAGGTGTCCAGTATCAAGTGTGTATTTTAACGGGAAACACTCACACATATTTATCTGTGGGCAGCGGACAACTACAAAGACCAAGAGCTAAATGACTCCCTGACATTGCGTACAAACTACCTCACCCACACAGGCTACTGTAAACACTCAACTCGGTGATGCATCCACCTACACGCACACCAACACACATCCTGCCCGAGGTACCAACATGGTCCGTGCCTCAAAAACCCACAATAAGCAACAAACCCCATGTACGCTTAATAAACAAAGAGACTGCATATGCTACCTATGTGTGAGCATACACAAACAACAACGGACACGCACACGTTCCCTCTCGCTCGCTTTCAGGGGCGGACGAGAAGAGTGCACAGCAGGACATTGATATTCAGAACACCCACACACAGTGTGGTTGGGATCTGAGATCTGGACTCTCCGAGAGTTTCCTAGTTAACACACACACACGCACACGCCGCAGTCCTCCGCAGTATCATCATTAGGCAGGCTCGCTCACAATGTACACAAATTTACTCAAGCGCATACGGCATTATTCCCGACCAAATTGCTCTGCGCATAGTAAACACAAACAGGTTTCGCTCCCCTCAGAAAAATATTGGGATAAACCCACGGACGATGCTCTATTATGCACAAACGAGCCAATGTTTGGGATGCCCTTCGTAAGGCACATAAGCTAAATGACTGGTCAGACACGTATGGCAAAGGTGGCACCAATTGGAAATAGCAGAGATTAAAACTTGTGAATGTTTGTAAAGGGAAGCCAGATGATGCCTGAGCTCATGTATTAACCATAAAGAAATTTACACATCAAGGCCGCCAAATGAATTTCTGATGCAGGCCTACACGAGACAAGAGTAAATGTTGAGGCTAAAACGCACGGGGAGCATCGGCCCGCAACAATCTCGAGCAGCCCATGTCGATGTCGGGAGGGGAGGGGGTTAGTATCGATCCCCGTTTGTGCTTTCTGGTACAAGTTTAGCCGTGAAATGGGGCGACACTGAGAGACTCGAGGCAGCTTGAGCTTAATCAATGGAGATGAAGGTTTCGTTTCCCGTTTCGCTCGCTCAAGGATGACACATTGAGGATAATTGCAGTCTTGTTTTTCAATCACCGAACAAATGTAGGGTGATAAGAGCGATGGAGTGAGCGCTGATGAAGGCTCCTTAGACCTAAGAAATGAAGTAGGCATTAGTTTCACCAACTTGTCTTTGAGACTTCCTTCTCCGTTGCCCTCGAGTAGTAACGTTGTATGTAATTTCCTATGTAATGACGTCCCGTCCACACCATTTAATCTGAGTGTCTGGAGTCGAACTACATCGTGCCGTAATGAAATGGATTCGCTTCGCTTGGACGTTTCTACTGACTTTAACTTTCCTGGACGTTTGAAGTAGTTGCATTTAACTGCTGGTCGCCCCCGACTGCCACTGAGGGGAAGTCGAATTACATTTTTGCATGAGTGAATGTGCAAAACACTGGAGAGAGATTTCAATTTCCCTCTGATGTTCTCATTACTCTGCTGATGGCAGCCAAAGGGTCTGATATCTTATAATTACTGCATCAATAGGCAAATTCTAAATTATAACGGAATAACTAATTATTACGTCCAGATTCAAAATAGCCTTTTCTTGATGAATTGTCTGAAGTGCCTCATTTTAACTACGCTCAAGGGAGAGTCAGAGGTGGTTGTCTCTTTATTAAAATCAAACGTTTTAGACTTCAGGAGAAATAGAATCTCAGACATGGTACCCAGAGGTATAGTCGTTAAAGGCAAGCTCTGACAATGCAAAACGAGACTCTAGCAAATAAAAGCCCTATATTAATGACATGATCTAAAAGTTGACGCCTCACACAGTCCTCGTTGAATAGTGGCAATATATTTGGAATGATTCTGCTGTTGATGTAAAATGACGAAAAAATTGAAATATGTGATTCTAAGTGTGCATTTTATAAGACATTTCACAATCCTGCCTTCTAAAGCAACTGAAATGAGCATGTACAATTAAATACTCAATATATGGAAAAAAGAGAGCTCCTGCTACTTACCATACCATACACAAACACAGAATAAAAAAAAATAATATACAATTTTCCTGAAGTGAACCCAACCGATATGACTTCCAACACATTACAATGTATGAACATTTGCATCTTGAGAACAAAAGCAATTTATTTAGCCAGTGAAAATAATAGCTACCTCTTCAGTTTCACAGACTTACTGTACAACAATGCAATGGGACTTGAAGTTGGGGTGGCTCTCCACTACAACATTTGCATTCAAATCATTGAGTCTGGAATTGGCTTTACCTGTCAGGAGTGGGAAACCCATCTCTACAGGATTTGGCGCTTCGGTTAAGTGAACACTTCATAACCTTGGAGCTGATGGAATACTAATGGCTTGTGATGGCGATTGAAGTCAAATGTGCACTCGTGTGCACTCTCGCTCGCCTTGTTTTAGAGAGATGTTGCGTTGCTATCCTTCCACCATTAACATCCCATGGCACTTCCGTGTCAGACTTTTTCAAGCATTCCACTGCGCTCCTAGCTGAGTAGTGGAATACAGTGCCTTTACAGTTGTCAGATGACTAAGATGACAAGTGCAAGGCACATGTGGCTCTTTTGTTATTTTGTGGTCACCATGGCAACTGCATACGGATCACCTGACCTTGTGACAAGTTCAGTGATTAGGTCAGAGTGCTGACAGTGACTCTCCAGGGAGGCAATCAAGAGGACTCAAGGGAGCGATGTCACACACACGGGTACCTTTCATACTACAAACAGAGCCCACTGGAACATGTTTTTCTCTTTCACATGACACACCTGAAGTGAAACCAAAGACATTGTTCAAAACAATCTTTACAAACACTTTGACGTAATTGAAATAAACCCCTGCGGGAAATTTGAAAATGAAATAAAACTGTGGCTTTTAGCCCATTTCTGTTTGCTTGGGTCTTTTACATTCTATTGCAGTTAATAACAATATATTTTAGCAAGTATGTTTCTATAATAAGCAGTTCTTCTCTTAAGGAGCAGAAGTTCTGATGACTCATCCTGCACCCCGTTTCCAATTTTATGTCTAATAAAACCCTCTTTAAAATGAGTGTGCCTCCAGCCAACACCAGCAAGTTCTGACTAGAATGGTAAGAAAGCTCATACACAGCTGTAATATAAATTAAAAATATTATAATATAATAAAACAAGCACTTTGAAATGTGTTACTTTAAATTTATAAACACTGCGAAGAGTCTAACACTTTTAGATTGATTACTGTAAATGTTTAATTGAGCTAATAATCCCATATCCAGGTAAATGATGCATCAGTAAACGATAAAGAAATACCTTCACAGTTCTGAGGGTTAACTAAAAGTCCGAAGCCTAGTATACTTGTTTCCAGAAACGTGACCTGAAAGAATTAACCAAAGCAGAGATTTAGCTCATTGTTATCTTTTAAAGTTGCACCGTTTCAGCAAAGAGAGGTTGTTTGTGTTACTGCGCTGATTCAGAGAGGCGGATCTTCCGATTGGCTTGTCAGAGGTTCCCGGGACTTCTGATTGGCTGGCAGTCATCCTTGCTGACGTCTTTGGGTGAATGGTCGTTGCCTTGGTGATGATAGGAACGGAGCCGTTTTCCAGGGCTGGATGCTGCTCGGACAGTTCTTGAAATTCTTCTCTTAGCGCTGCGCGGGCTCAGCTTTGGAACTTCAGCAGAGGTTGAATAAAGCTGTGTTTGGCTGGCTGGCTGGCATGCTAGCGAGCTGTCCTGACAGTTCAAACGCTTAACTGATTTGAAGTTCTTGCAGTTCGTCGTTCTAGCAGTTTAAGCCGTTTCAGCAAGTCAGAGTTCAAAATGTGAGCTCTAGAAAGTAAGTGCAAAAGTGTGACGAGTTCCTTTTGTCACATGGTTTAAAAGGCCAAGCTTTAGTTCCGTCTTGGAAATTACCTTCCAGTATGCCAGTATGGCTCCTTGCCATGGCTCCTTGCCATGCATAAATTAACATGGGGTCCGTGAAAGAATGTTTCTTGGAGTTTCCTTAATACTTCTATAAAGTTGTGTAACACATATGATACTAAGAGAGAGCCTGGAGATATGGAGAGACTCTCAGTTGTCCAGTTGAGGATGTAAGTCAGAGCTTGTGTTTATTTGGTAATCAATTTTTGGTCCCGGATAAGAAGATGGATGGATGGATTTACACCGGGAACGGGTCAAAGTGCACTGATTATCTGGTGCTCGAACGTCTCTTGACAACAAGTTGTCTGTTTGGCTTTGGTTCTTTTAGCAGTTTTGAACCCCGAGAGACAAAGACCAGACACTCGGGCATCATAGGATGGTCACTGATCAGTTTTACGACCCAAAAACAGTTTAGGAGGAGGACTTGAGATGTGAGTGGAATGTCATTCTTTTGCACTGATATCCTGCATTCTTAATAACCACTCTAAATCCTCACAAACTGTCAAAACTAAGTCTTAAACACTTTGTTTTCTTGCCTTAAAATGGGTTTGTGGTCTGAAAGATCAGCACTCATACATTTAACCATGTGTGGTCTGTAAGAAGAAAACAACAATGCATTTCTATCCCTTACATAAAATTAAGTATGACTAAGGACCACAACACAGTGTTTGTAAAGAAGTACACAAGTATTGCATTGATCTCAGCATAAATGCAGCAACTATTATATACAACAAATACTGGCTAAGAGCTCATATATATACTGTATATGAGCCCAAACAAACTCCACTTGGCTTTTATCTGTGTTTATAGCAACATGAATTGAAGAGAAACAATGATTATATTAAATGGACTTGTACAACTACCCGACAGAAGCACTTGAAGTGCTCTGAGGCCAATGCAAACAGTCTATTTCAGTGTTACATACATCCACAGGCACCATCTGAAGATCAATATCAGCCTCAGATGTCACACCCACAAACCGTTGGCTGAAATTCAAATGTATACGGCACACTTAATGCGATTTTTTAATTTGTGATTGGTTGCTTTATTTGTCAGTCAAATGACCTCCTGGGTGGGCCTTGGCCATTTAAAGCGGTCAAGGTTCCCAGACCTTCTGCTGGCAGATATAGTGTTCTTGTGAGTTTTTTCCCAAACACTCAATATGTAAGAGTCCAGTCAAGTTTCAGCACAAATACAAAAATGATCAAATCAATGCCGTGATAACTTATCAAATAAGTTTAAATTTAGACTTTTATATGTTATGTCAAATTGTAATTTTTTATTTTTTTTGTCAGTTTAATGTAATTTAAGTTGAAATATAAGCTGTTTATATTTAAGGCAGCAAAAGAATAAGCTGAAATGTTTTTTGAACATTGCATCCACTCAAAAATATATAGGCTATATATATATTAGTGGTGGGGCGTTATCGGCGTTAAAGCGCTGCGTTAATGCGAGACTCTTATCGCGCGATTAAAAAAAAAATCGCCGTTAATCTATTTACAAAGTTGGGTTGGAGTCAGTCTATACTACAAGCTATGGTGACTTTCACCTTTAGCGCGGATGTATAGCCGAATTACACTGTAGCGTTATTCGGATGGGACTAGTTTGTGAGCTTCGATCCTTATCACCTGTCATCCGTGATCTTCATATACCGTTTGGAATGCATTGGTATTAGTTGCACGAAACC
>JAUMHG010000242.1:361561-379606 GCA_032359395.1 Enteromius anoplus
TCCTGGTTTAAACTAAGCCATGTTTGTGAAACTGGGCCATTGTGTTGATAAATAATAAGATGGCAGTACTGATACACTTTATATCTCAAATATAGCATGTAGCACACAAATTCTGAATGCCTTTGGCAGATCTCAAATGAGCCATTTTAATCTAGATTTAAAAATTTTATCTAGGCCCACCACTAATTAATAATAATAATAATAATAATAATAATAATAATAATTAAATGTAAGTGTACTAGATTCTTCTAGTCTTTCAGATGGCACCATATGAAACACTCTCACCAGCTAGAGTAATGTGTTATGTCACGGTATTCTTACCTGAGGCAGCCGCGCTGCGAGACGATGAGGCAGATGAAGGTGCTGCAGCGGCCAAGGCAGCAGATGATGCAGCAGCCATAGGGGGGGGCATTGAAGCCACACCAGCACCACTGTTCAATCCCATGGTCAGACTGCTGACCGGACCAAGTGCAGACTGCACTGAGACCGAACTGACAGATGAAGAGGGGGCAACGGGGCCGCTGTGAGAAATGGGGGCCACTGAAGTAGCAGAAGAGGGTGGGGGGACTGAAGGAGGAGCCACAGCAGAGACTGACGAAAATGACGAGGAGTGCAAGCTGGAATCGCCATCCACGCTTTGGTGCTGGGAGATGAACACCGTGAGCAAACAAGACGAAAAAGTTTGGAAGAATAGTTTAAGATTTTAAAATGCTCTGAAATAATTTCAGATGAAGATCAAATAATTGGTCTATTTTCAAAAAAAAAAAAAAAGCTGTGCAAAACTACACACAGACAAAACTGATTTCACATTGACTTAGAGCTGGACATTTAGTTGCAAACTCACCAGCAGACTTGTGTTCGATGTGCGAACTGAAGAAGGCGCTAAACTGTTTTGCTGTGTAGGGAGGGAGCTGATGGGAAGCAGTATTAGCGATATGATTAGCTTCTCTCTTACCCAGGAAAACTGAAGCAATTCAAAAACAAAATGCCATACTTATTGTGCTGAGGGGGGGCCAGCGAGCTGGACGAGGGGTCTTCATGTCCAAGAGCACTGAGAGTTGTCTGATTGGATGTAGTCAGCAGGGAAGGAGGACCTGATGAGGGGTCAGCAAGTGAGGATATGTTGGAAACTGATGGAACAACTGATTCAGACGACGGTTTCACAGGCACTGCAGAGCCTGCTGCAGCTAGGGAAGATAATAGGATATTTAACAAAGTCGTATGAGGCTCGTTTACAATAAGAGTGAACTATAATAATGACAACACCAACAGATGTCATCAGCTGCTATAAATTCTCAAGCTCTTTAAAGCTGGCTGGATTCTGATTATTGAAAAACTTGAAAGTTATACCTTCCAGGGATTGTGATGTCTGCATCGAACTGAACCCATTCTGAAATCAGAAAGAAAATGGTTTGCTTGGATGAAGCATCATTCACTTAAGAGAGACTTGGTGGTACTATATCAGTGGTACACTGATCGATGAATCCAGGCTGATTGTGTGGAGACTGACTCACCTTGGACTGAATGTCTTTCTGTGGCGAGGAGGACACAGAAGGAGGGTAGCGCCGTGTCTGGCTGGCTCTTTGCTCATACAGCTCCATCTGACTGGGATTGGACAGGGCGGTTGCATGCTCACTGGACAAACCAGAAAAACAATCAACATGTTATGATTGTTACGGCATAATTAATCCAAATAAAAATAAAATCATGATGTGGTCTAACTAAACTCGCAAAGGCAGCAATATATGCCTAATAACTGCTTTTAGACAGGAGCAGCTCATGATCCAGTGTTTTCAGCATCTCAGAGGAGCTAATATCCCTGTATATTTCTGGAAAGCAACACGCAGCAACCACCTTCTTAAATTTGTAATGAGAAGTGCTTATAAAATATTTATTATTATATTCAAGAGTTCTCTGCAGTTTTCTCCATCAAAAAAGGCATGATGGTTTATTATTAAAAATTAAATGCGGACAGTTTAAGTAGTAGAAGTAGTAAAAAACAGTAGTATTAAAATTTGTCAATTACGTGTTAGGGTATTCTTTATTACTGTTATTAACACAGAAAACAGTAAACCTGGTGCTTAAAAAAAAGCCCTAGTAACTGCCAAATTTTATCTGCACTTGAAACTATGAGCTTTAGTCTGAAAACTTCTCTCAGATATGAGATACCCACTTGCTAGCACTTGTGTAAAGGCTGTTTTGGCCTTGGTTGCCCTGTGTCGTTGTGGCAACAGCTGCCGAGGCATCATACTCAGGAAGCACCGGTTCAGAGCCGAACTGTAATGCTCCAAACTGCAGGTTGAGCCCAGATATATCCGCAGAGCCTGGCATCTCCACTGCTAGGGCTGGAATCTGTAAATTACACGAGTAAACTGATCAACTCAATTCAAAGTTGGTCAATCTCAACAAAGCAATGTAGACTCCAACGAACTAAGAGAATTGAGACCTTGCTTGTAATGGAAGCCCTCTTCTTCTGCTGTTTGAGTTTGTGCTGCTGCAGGGGGAGTGGACTGGATGCCTGTGGGTCGGCTGGACTGGAAGAGTTCTGCTGACCCGGGGTGGCTCCTGAGGGTTTGGATAGGGGGGTGGTGATGGCCTGGGGGAATGAGCATGATGGGGTGGACTGAGGAGGCAGGGTCGAGGTGGTAGAAGCAGGTGTGACTTTGTCCTGCAAGAAGGCATCCATCATGGAAGAGGAAGTGGAGGTGGGCTGGTAGGGCTGCCGTTTGGTGAAGGGACTGTGCACAGGCTCTGTCTGAGGTTTCATATCTGTAGACAAAGATTAAGACTTCAAAGAATGTCAATCATCAATCATAAAAGTGATTCAAACCCTTTTAGCCCTCTTACCGTACTGCCCCAGTGTAGTGGGGCTGGTATCCCAGGTAGAAGGACCAGCATTGGGCGGGCCGCTTTGTGAGTGCTGGGCTGCTAGCTGGGCCAAAGCCCGGGCCGTCTTAATCTGCTCCAGAAACTGAGAACCAGTTGTGGAGCCTCCAGTGCTTCCTTTTGGATCACCAACATCACCAAAACCCTTACCAAGCATGCTCACCTGTAGGTGACATGGAGACAAAACTCCAATGTTTTGGCTGCCTTTAAATAATTTAGTTATGATAATGTTTAATTCAATTTAACTCAAGGCTTTGGAGCAAAACAAACACCTAAAAGTGACAAACATTATACAACTGACTTGAATTCAATTTAAAATGAATTCAACTTAAATTGAATCAAATATGGCACCCAAAACAAAAATATTACTTCTAGTAATAATAAAAACTGACATGCTATGACATGACCTGTGTGACTTTATTACATCTTGCTCACCATGCTGTGCTGGCTGTAAGGAGCACCGGAGGAGGACTGGGAAAGTGATGCTGTCTGCTTTGAGTTGCTGAACACCAGAGACTGAGACAGAGATTGCGGCTTTGGGCCTTCAAGCGAAACAGGCTCTACCTCTGAGGAAGAGGAGGGAGGCGTCTTCCCCAGCAACACCGCCAGATCAATCCTGAACAAACATGCTAACATCAATTAGGTTCTCGTATTCCTTGAATGCACATGAATAGATATTCAGAATTAGGTTGTGAAAATCTAAACGGGCCACAATATTTTTGTTTTGAGTGTCGAAATTGCATTGCTTTTAGATATAGTCTGTATTCAATATGTAGACTTCTGATAAACTTCAAATGTTTCGGGTAAAGTTTTTTTGAATAAATAAATGAACACTTCAAAAAGGTGACAGTAAATCCAGTTTTTACAAAAAAGTTTACGAAATAAAGCTGTACTTGACATTTCTATTCAAAGAATGAGTGAATAAAAAATAAAAAAACGTTCAGTGAAACAAATGTTTCTTGTGCAAATCAGCATATTAAAATGGCTTCTGAAAGATCATGTCACATTGAAAACTAGAGTAATGGCTTCTGAAATTCATCAACAAATCAGATTTTAAATAAAATTTAAAGCTGCAGTCCGTAACGTGCGTGTTCAAAATGTATATAATGGAGCAAGTACACCATGAATTATTTTTCCAAACTGTGTTTTTGACTTGTCCATACGGTATACCTTTAACTACTGTTTATTATATTATTAACCTCAAAAGCGCTAAATGTTACAGACTGCAGCTTTAAATATTGAAACATCTGTTTTTAATTTATTACTTAAATTTGTTTTTTAAAAATGCAACCTTTATTTGTTAACCTTATTTGTTTACCACCACTTACCTCTGTCCAGCAGTAATGGTGACATTCTCCTGTGGAATGGGCATGGATGCCACACTGGAGGCAGTGAATATCTTGGTCTCTGACAACTTAACCGAGAACAAAAGTTAGTTTTTCTTAGTCTTAAATTGAGAAGCAGGTTTTTGGTCTCTGATCAAATACTCACATCCTCATTCCAGTCCTCCATGCCCCACTCTTCTGTGGCAGTTCTCCAAGCACCTGTTCCACAGACATTTACATTACAGCTCACTTACAAATGACAACAGATAAACAAAACCTTGCAAAGCAGCCAGTGCGAGACTCACCAGGGGCAGAGTCAAACTTTCGAGGATAGTTTGTTCCCTCTCCACCTGTAAACTCAAGCCCTGTGGAAACAGATTTATGTCAGAACAAAAACTCTTACATACGTATTTTAAACAGACTGTGTAACTTCAGCCTGAAGAAATGCCAACACTGCCAGGAACTGGAGGAGGGGTTTACAAGAGACACTCACTGTTTCCATCCTCAGGTTCCGGGTTGCCAGTGTTACTCCAAGTGCTGCCGCTTGTGTAGCTCTCCTCGGTTTGAGCTGGCTCAGTATAGTCCGCTGGGTTAAACGTACTAAAAAAACAAATTGAAAATTTAGTTTTGAGGGAACACTGAGGGAATGAGGGAGGAAAGAAATAGCATCAGCAACCATCAGTAAAAATATGCAAAAAGCACTCCAAAAGATCCACTACGAAGAGAAAAAAACAACAACAAAAAAAAACACACTCCTATGTCATAAAATTCTAAATTCAATTATACCAAAGACGCAAATGAGCTTTCCACTCACTCTCAAGCCTGGAAACCAAACCACAGGAAACTAAACACATATGAAGCTCAAACTGATGCGTTCTTCAGTAAGTAACCACTATAAACCCTTTGATCCTACACAAACAAAACCAACACGCTCATAAATGTATTTAACTCACCTCTCATCTCCTGACAAATCATATCTGGGGCCCTTATCAATCTGGCTTTAGGGAGAAACAACAGGGAGAATTACAAGCAGCTCAACACAGGCAGAAAGACGGGGTGCATGGTGCGAACAAATTTGTGCTTGAGTGTGTGCACGAGACAAAGACAGAAAGAGCGAGAGCGATGGCAACCATCATGCTCGTGTTCATAGCTGGTCAAATTACCACACCTGCTCTATCGGTGTAAGAGCATAAGATAGTGCTTTAGAATGAAACCGCTACGCTCGTAATGTGACTTGCCAGCTCAAACAAGGCTAAACTGCTACTCTGCAGGTTCAGAGGCCATGAGTTGAAAACCAAACATGCAAAATTCAAAAGCACACTTCAAACCAAACAAGCGAAAGGGGCCAGTTAAAGAGCCTGACTGCAAGTCGAAGAAAAGAGACCAGGGGGCCTTGACAGAAAAAGAAAACCAATCCAAAGTGTTTGACATGACTACATTCTAGCCTTCTATTGCAGTAAAAAGCTAAACTAGACATTTACAATGACACTGATTCCAAAGTATTGCTTACATTTTCATTAACTTTTCAATTGTTATTAATATTTTGTATTCTTAATATTTCTTTTTTTCCCCAACAGTAAGATTTTAGTGCATTCTTGCTGAATAAAAGTACCAGTCTCTTTCTAAATCCAAACTTTTTAATGACAGTGCACTATTTAATACCTGAATATAACTTCTCATTACATGTTGACAAAGGACGTAAAGGTGCAAATATAAAACATAAGAGCTTCATCTCCATATATTGTTTTATGAATCTATGAAAATGAATCTTGTTCATTTTATTTCTAAATATCAAGCGAGTGCAACAGACATTCTACACACTCGGATCTCAACATGGCTCAAATATGGCACCCAAAACAAAAATACTACTAATAGTAATAATAAAAACTGACATGCTATGACATGACCTGTGTGACTTTATTACATCTTTTGATAAAAGCAAAACAGTTTTGCCCTTTCTACCAGTCTCTCCAGGCCTAAAAAGGCATAGCACCAAAAAGCAACACATAACCCCACAGTAGCTCTTACTTACCTGATTGAACCTCTGCATAAAAAACATGTTAAATTCTTTAAAGTTTAGAGGCTACAATTGCACACAAAGTCTCAAGATAAGCACAGCAGCAGGCTGGACTCAACAGAACAGCTTTCTCTGTTAAAAACTAGCACCATACCTTACATGTTTTTGAAGCACAAAATTTTGAATTTTAGCTGGATACCATTAGCACATCCCAGGATCTGACATTCTGGGAGATCTTCAGAGAACATGCAAAAAGAAAAAGCGTGGAAGCACACAAACTTACCCCATGCCCTGAGCTGAAAACCTCCCTCCTCGCCTTCCAGCTCCACCTGCTGCAGGACAGAAAGGAGTGAGTCAAACCAAAACCACTACCTATTTTCATTTAAATCAATCATCTATCAACAATAGGGCTTACCTCTTCCTCTGCCTCTTCCCCGACGGCCTCGCTCTGTTCCTCTGCCTGCAACTCCACCTGCCTTGGCCCCATCCAACCCATTCTCCTGCCCACGGACTGAAGAGAAGAAACAAATAACGTAAAGGAGTTGAAGAACGATACAACAAGATAAAAAAAAAGAGAGAGGTAAATAAGTGAAACAGCCACCCCTTTAAGACTGCATTATCCCTCCTATTAAAACTCATCAGTAAAAAGAGAAGGCTTAGAAGCCCAAGTTTGGGCTTCCCAGAAGTCTCAGTATCAGTTTGTTTGTGTTCAACGCCATTTCAGCTTCTGTGGCTGGTTTCATGGCGAGAAATATTATGACTAAATTACATCATGTTTTTACAATTGTTTTTTTTTCTTTCCAAAACTGTATTTGGCTTGAAATCTCTTCAAACGAGTTAACTCAATTTCCTCAATGAGTAGAAATCAACACAATCCAATAAAACATGCATAATAGATAAAGACATTCAAGTTGGAGGATCCCAAGAAGCCTCAGCACATATTAAGACACTGTCCTTGGATGCTATGGGTTTTTTTGTGTGTTTTTTTTTTCACTGCTCAGAAAGAGATTCATTAGGTGGCCTTCAAGCTTTAAATTGAGGAAGGTCAGTAGCAGCTACTGTAAAAGCAGGGCTCGCAAAATCGCTAGCCCGACATTCCGGGGCTGCTGTGCCTTCCAGTTGGTCAACCAAAATCTATCTCAGCCCTGCCCGTCGGGCTATCATATAGGGAAAGGCTTTGTCAAATTAAAAAATCTAAAATATATCACTGTATTTTCTAAAGGAAGACTGTCTTTAGTAAATGTCATTTTCATTTCATCCTGCATGTGAGATAGCGTTTGTAAGCTCAGAACTGCTTTGTCAAAAGCCGTTACCGGGGAAACCTCTCGTTTCTGGTGCTTAAAGCATATTTTGCTTGCAAAGAATGAGTTTGCAATATAATCAGTCTTATTTATGCAGCAAACATATTTTGCTTGTCATCAAGGAAATACATTACTCTAGGATGATTTAACTGTTGTTATTGCTTCTATTGGGAATCAATAGAAAATCATAAACCAGCATCGCAAACATACCTAACCAGTCTATGCTGCTTTTTTCAGCAGGGTTAAAAAAAAAGCAGCACATGGATTTACGCAGGTATTTTAGTTCTGCTGAGACAAACAAGACAGGTCAGGGTGAAGAAGGGGCGGCCCAAAAAAAGCAGACTACCACAAAGCGAAAAAGTTCTGAAAAATCAGACTATGAGGCAAAAAGGAGATGCTATGCCCTCAACGTCGAGTGGCATTTTTTCATCCGTGAGTTCAGTTAAAAAATTCAGAATATGACACAGACTGATTCATGTTCTACACAGTTTTTACAAGTGCATAGCCATTTCTGTTCAGTTAGAACCAAGTATTTGAGTTGATTGTAATTTGATTATTTTATACAGTTGTTGTCGTTTTAACATTTTTTTTGATCGATGTTTTGTTTCCTTTACAATATAATACATAAAAAATAATCTATTTTTTTTTTTTTTTTTTCTCGGGCTACTTAAATGCTGAAAAAAACTGAAGAGTGCCTGTCTGAAGGGCTACCAGGGATTTTGCGAGCCCTGAAAAGCATTAAATAACTTAAGTTGCACAGAGCCAGGAGCAACAAAATGCTTGGCTAACATTTTATGCGTATAGGAATAGCATCTTTTGTGTTTTATTAAATCACTTTCACTGGGCAGCCCAGATTTCAGATTTTAATGTACATGTGAATGCATTTTAAATCAGACGGAAAACAACAAAAATCATTTGACATCAAATGATTGCGGAAGACTAACAGCTTTCAAAGTCAGATTATAGATTAAACCACAAGACTAGAGTCCAAGTATATGAGCCTTATGTTGCTCTCTAACTCAGAATGAAGCTGAGGGAGAGTATCCGGTAGCAGCTCAAACTTTACTGTGGCACACACTGTCCCCTCAGCACTATAAGAGAGCAGTGAAGGGATTGTGGTGTGCAGGTCTTGGACAGTACAGTTCTCTTAAAAGGCCCAAGGTAATGTTGCATTTAATAAGAAAATAGTGGCACAAAGTCTTTCAAAAACTAGGAGCATCCACAAAAGCATAGTTAGTATCTCCACTCACACTCTCGCCCGCGGCTGGCTCCACGGCCCCTCCGCGGGGCCCCTCCTCTGCGACGTGCCACATCTCTTTCTCCTTTCTCTCGGTTCTCCTTCCCTTCATCTCCTCCATCTGTCTGTGCGCTTTCCTTCTGACCTGAAACTCCTTTCTTCTTTCCAACCATCTCCCATGAGTCCTGCAAAGCAAAAGGCAAATTTAATATGGAAAAGATAGATTGAAAATACGGATTTGAGTTTGAATAAAATTTAACACTTATATTTTAGTTACATTTCAATGCAACATCTGATTTTTCTACAAAAAGCTTAAGTAAACCCTAGTTAAAAATATAGGGCTTTTTTCTTCTAAAACGCACTCAAGCCTCAACTTACAGTGTCAGGGCTGCCCTCCAACAGGACGTTGATGGCTCTGTTGACGTCTCCGTTGCAGTCGTGAAGCGCTATCATGGACTCATCCTGATCCTTTCCTGTGATGTCAACCAGCTACAAAAGGGGCAAGGAGCATTTAATGTCATGAGATTGTATGACTTGGGCCATATATTTGGAAGGCAACATGATAAAAAGGAAGTGGCTGAGGAGACTGATGGAAACTTTGAACTATGAAATGTCGGAGCTTTATGTTGCTCTCTAACTCAGAGTGAGACCGAGAGAGAGTATCCGGTACCAGCTCAAACTTTACTCTAGCACAAAGGGTCCCTGTCAGAGCTATAGCGACAGCAGTGAGGGAAATTTTGTGTGCACCAAGTGACCCAAAATGAAACCGATGATACAGACACATTGAAATAATGCAAGAAAAACTGATTACAAGTTAACGGTCAAATGTTCTTTATTGAAGGAAAAGTTTACGGAGATAAAGCAGAACCTGCATTTTTTCCCTTTGAGCCAACTTCTGATTACCCTACTCACCTGTTTGACCTTCTCTTCAAAGTCTGAATCATTATGGTCCGAGATCATCTGCGCGAGTCGGATCTGCTCAGCGGTGGCCTGAACAAACAAAAAGGAGAAAATGGTTAAGTCTGAGTCCATACCAGTTGTGAGACATACAGCAATAAATGAGTATGATCATTTATGAGTATGATTTTAACGGAGTCTTTAACTGAGTCAGGCCCTCTTTTGGCACTGATAAAATACAGTCAGGATTTACTAAAAATGTGAAGTAAAACAGTAGCCATGAAAAAGCATGAACAGAGTCATTTTTGCAGCTAGACTTGCTGGATATGCATTTGCAGGCATTTCCATTACAAATGGAAACTTTATGGAAGGAGTATTTAAATTAATCACACAAGGTGATTTACTAAGTTCAGAGGTAGTCAGTTTACTAGTAATCATAGAAACACACTGGCTGAATCTGTGTTCTTTAACTCTGCAAAATCACCTGCGAAACTGTCCACTCCCATCAGTCCATTTCTAAAATTGCTCTTAAGCCAATATGCCATTTAGCAAATCTGGCCCTCAAAGTCTTCAAGTTCAAGTTAAAACATGTACAACTAATTTCCTATAAGTTTTCAAATAGGAATACCATCAAAATGTATGTGTATGATAGCTATTGTTTAACACTTGTTCACAGAATTTGAGCCAACTTTATATTCCAACATGATCAATTATAATACATCTGTCTGTTTTAAAGACAATTAAGGCTAAATTCAGCTTTCAGAGTAAGGGTTTAGATAAGTCTGGATTAGGCCTTCGTTAAATTAGAAAAATTTAAGATGTTTTTAATGTGTCATAAAGAAAAAACATAGCTGGTGTCTATCTCGATACAAAATAAAGGCACTGACATGTTTTAAGATATGTCAGTGCAAGTTGCTTTCAGTCAAGACAGTCTTGGACCAAGCTTAAGCCTTGTCTAGAAATCTGTGCATTAAAGATGTTTTTAGATCAAATTCTGTGTCTTTCCCTTCACCCAAGCAAGCTAGAATATAGCAGAGGAAAAATAGGTCAGGCTTAGCATTTGTTTGGGCATAAATGTATGATTTATTTCTAAAGCCCTTCAATTTAAATTTAAAAGAACGAGCGCAAGAATGCAGTGACTCAGAAAAAAAGGCTCAAACTGATGGTTACCAGTTTTCCACCAAAATGATGCTGGTTCTCATAAGCAAGGAAAACTACAAACTCAAGAACATGCATTTGCCAATTAAAGTCACTACAGATTGTCTTTTTTTATATACTTTTTTTTTTAACATCTAATGCTATTTCATTTTGGATTGACCCATCAAAACAAAAACCTGTCAAAATTCAGTCATGTAATATCCATAAATGTGTAGACGTAATCAAGTACCTCATCCAGCTCTTTTTTTTTTTTTTTTTACATTCAACTTATGCAAGTGGCAGTTTGTTGGAGAAAGTTGGAGATGCATAACCATTTTTTGGGAGGTGGGTCGAAGGGTGCTTTAAAGGTGTGGTAAAACTTAGCTAATCACTACAACTACAACCTAAAGCTTGTGAACTTACCTGGGGCCTCTGCTTGTGCTGTGACTGGCTCTGTGTCTGACCCTGCGTCTGCTCCCAGTTGCCCCGGGTCCGGCTTCCGCCCACTGAAGTCATCATTTACAGTATATACAAATAACAGTATTTACAAAGGAATAACACCTTTAAAAGAGAAGCAGATGGAAAAACGTTACTGACAACTCTCCAAAAAATCTAAATAACAATCGCAAAAACATCACATGCTCTCGACAAACCACATTAATATTAAAGAAGAGTGCAAATGACAACTTAACACCATGTGTAGCCATTTTGATGAGCCAAAACTGTAAGTAAACAACGTCGCATGCCTGACGCACTAAGTTATCCATAAAAAGACGGCCCGAGTTGATCAGAACACCAACAGAAATTAAATTCTAGGAACTTCGAAAACTTTGTTACCGCAAGTGATAAACAAGACCAAATACTGTTTACAAGCCAAGTTGCAACAGGTCAACCAAAAACGCGCTTCCGGGGCTCAATATCCTCAGTTTAAAGCTTCTCTAAAAACACACAAAACACCGTAACCCTTCATATTTCGATAAAAATACACCAAAAGCTGTCCACCTGAAGAAACTGCGAAATATTGCATGTATGGGTATGCCAAACAGCCCACCGTAGCAGCTCAGCGTATAAGGAAATGCAGGGCATGTGGTGGAAGAAAGCAACTGCGCACTTTAGATCGCGCACAGAATCCAGCGTGATAGAAACACGCGGGACCAGCCGCGGGAAAGCTGACGGGCGACGTGCTTTAACGGACAAACCTTAACAACAACAAAACTCAACGGCCTTTGAACTGGGTGAGGGCGAGGATGTAGCTGTCAAACTGACACCACGTTTGATACGTGAATACAATCACACAGCCCATGGGTTAAAGTGTCAGCACGTAACTGTTAATTTGATATTTCTTGAGCATGCACTTACACTATTCCATGCAATAAATAAAACTAAAACTTATGCAACAAAGAAAGCAGCACGTGAACTTTGTTAATTTCCATGCACTGGAACGTAAACGTTGCCTAAAAGTATTACATCTGTAAAATAAGCATTCAACCGGTAACCTACATTACCAGTGGTGCTCTACGTGAGATATACATCCTGGGAATTCCATATTAACTTACCAACTATAAAGTAAACAACTGTATAAACTTGGTTAATAATAGAAAAAAAAAAATAAAAATAGGTGAAGTACTAAGATTGATAAGTCCAGGCGATGGGCCTGGAAAAGCAACTCGATATGAACTCAAAACATATAGAACTAAAGATACCATATGAACGCATAACGTTACACGTTGTTTTCCATAATATTAATAGGTTATTAATACGTTAAATAACACAGACTTGATCTAGATGTTGGGAGGCTTCCGCTCTGGCCGTGTCTAATAACCTCATGGCCGGTTATCGGGCATCATGATGCTGGTGCTGCCCCAAAAATAAACTTTTCCGGTTGCTAATCAACTATATGGCTTTTCATCGTAGATTAAAGAATAGTTGGGTAAATTGTTCGTCAAATTACTCGACACAATAACAATATTGAACGTTTGCAAAACTGGAAGGCAGACGCCCCACGGGGTGAGGCGCACTCCAGTCGGTTCAACTGTACACTCGACACCGAGGCTTCACCGAGGCCTACAGGCCCCGAATGATAAAAATTAACAACAGGCGAGGTACTAACCAAAGACCAGGCTGGATGTCGGAAATGTGGAGATAACGCCAACCGACGGAGGTTTATTATCGACCTCCTAATCAAACAGAAACAAAACACGAACTCTTTCACGTCCGAAATCGATTCCCCAAAGCCGACAACAAGGCCGAGCCGACTCGCGCAGACAATAAACGAGAGGCTCAAAATTTACCTGTTTCTCTTCCACACTGACACCCGGATCACCGCGTCACGTGGTTTATCACAGCCACTGCGGCTTCACGCGCAGGGCGCAACCACGTGACGAAAACGTACGCGTGTATATATAACAACTTAAACACAATTATGCAATATTTAATCTGTTACCCTTTATCTGCAGTTTGGTATTTGTTATGCAAAAACCCACTTTGATCATAATAATGTCACTGATACATACGACACATCTTTCTTGAATAATTTTACAACAGGACTTTGAAACTAATTGGAGTGTAAAGTTATTATGTGCAATAATCAATAAAAAAGGAACAGAATATGTAATATTCTCATTTAAATTTCCCTTAAAATAATACTGTGCTTATATTAATTCATAAAGTTTTCCACTGTGAAAAATAAATCCGTAAAATAACAGAAAAAGTACTGGCAGCTTTATTACATCAAAAATGTTATGGCCACACTAATAGTTCAATTTGATATGATTTAATTATTAGCTTTTCTTTACCTCACAAACCCCTACAGTTTAGCAAACTTGGCATAATGTTAAATTAACTTTACATCAAGAGGTTTAGGCTAAGTAATAGGTCTAAAAATCACTTTCAGGGTGCCAGACTAGTTGGCTCAAGTTGGCTGTTGTATTTAGAATCTTATGATAAATAAGAATCATGTTCAAACCGCACAACAGACGGTGACCAACTATCACTGACTGAGGAAAATGGATGATCCTAAATTTGCATTGTGCATCCTATAATATGGCATTTGTTCGAGTGTTTGAGTGTAGTTTCATCACTAGATGTCGCTATTGTTGTTCAGGACACGGACAGATAATGATAGGATGGGTTGCTTATATTACCCACTATACGTCCGAAAGTATGCGCACAGACGCCAATTTCAAATTAACGGGATATTTCAGTCATTTGAGTGAAGAAAAATCTTACTACTACAGAATACATCGACATTCGTTCATATTCTAATACACAGCGTCTAAATGTAAATGTTAATGTAAATACAGGTGTCCACTGTAACATTTGGACATGTAGTATGTAGGACAATTATAATTAACTAAATGTCTTCAAATGATGAATTAAAAAAATGAATCTAACATTTACCAAAATCTGTTATACCAGTTACACTGTAAGAAAAAGTAACATCATCTTGTACATTGAGCAATCTTAAATACTTTTTATTGATCAGCCCTTAAGATAAATACATAAACCAGGTAAAATACAATACCAGAAAAAAATACTGTAAAATACAGTAACACATTTTTCACATTTAATAAGAGATGGAGGGAAAGGTAGAGTTGAGCACAAAATAAAGTAACAGAAAAAGAGTCATTCTTCAAAACACAATACAATAACAGCTCCCAAAGGAAAAAGACAGCTTTGCAAGGTACAGTGAATTCAGAAATGTATATGAGAGCATACACATATACAGATACATAAGGATGCACATGAACCAGTGCTGTCAAAAGATTAATCATGATTATTCGCATTCAAAATAAGTTTTAGATCACATAATATGTGTACCATTTATATTTATTATGACTATACATGCACTCCCGCTTGTATATATTTAAGAAAAATATGTCATGTTTACATATTAAATATTATAGGAATATTAATATAAATACATGTAAATGTATGTATGTACATATTTTGGGTGTGATTAATTATGATTAAATGTCTGACAGCACTAATTATATATATATATATATATATATATATACTCTGATTCTATACATGCCAAAACAGATACACTGATAGAACTGTATAAAATATGAATATCACCATTTACATCTACTAGCAGGCTATTAATAAAGCTGCTTAAGGCATAAAAAGGCAGTGTATGATCTGCAAATTTAAAATACATGTGACACTTAAATTATTGTCCTATTTACAAAGACCTGTATGTATAAAAAAGAAACCTCTAGAGCTACTCATGTGCTAAACAGGGAGATATTACATGTTGAGAGAGAAGAAATGCTTGTTACTTCTCTCTTCCATCAGTTTCCTTCATCTGTATTTCAAGACTTGATCTCGACCACTTTAATGAATGGCATAGACTTGTTTCCAGGGCTTGTTGGCATTAGAGGTTTGCTAGAATACAAAATGGTAGATACTTATAATAATTAAATATCTTGTCTAGAATGTTTTTTGCAATATTTCTTATACCCCATGCTTTGGAGCTTGATAGACAAGGTAAAAAAACATGCTTTTATTTAAAGTTGTATAAATGAGGAGATATAGGTGTTTATTATAAGAAAGTAATACCTGTAGACAACTTTGGACCCTGTGTCTGGATTATATGGTTTAGACTCTTGGTTGCCCAAATAAAACTCCATCCGGTCATGAAACTCTCTGTTCTGCAGGACACATTTGATATGTTACAGTCACAGAAAGAAAAGCAGAAAATAATACAGCGGTTCTTTGAAATAACTCAGACGCTGACCTCAGCTTCGAGGAAAGCCACCCTTTCTTTGAGGTCGCCGATCAGCCGGTCTCTTTGCTCCAATACGGTTCGCGACACTTGCACCTGTTAACATATTTGGACATATAAATGAATAAATGCAAGCACTCATCAAACGATTTTGAAATAAAATTGAAATACAATTTTAACAGCTTACAGAAATGTTAAACCAATCGGGATCTGAAGCATAATGCTCTGCTTGCGTTTGTCATTTCAGTGCTCATGGATGAATCTATTATATGTAACATGAGATATAAAGTGCACCGAGGTTGAGCAGCAGGGAAATTATGTCATCTTTATGACTGAGGTTGAGTTTCACTTCTCATCTCTGAGCAAACACTCTATATAATGCACAACCGGTTGTTGTTTTTTTGTGAATAAAACTTCTATCTATATATAATATAAAATATTTAAAATTTAAAAAGTCAAATAAAAAATATAAAGTATTACTAAAAAATTGTGCTGTCAAGTGATTAATCGAAATCAATTTTATCCAAAATAAAAGTATTTGTTCACATAATATATGTGTGTACTGTGTATATTAATTATGTATGTATGTCAAAGACGAAAAATGGTTTAACCATAAAAACAATAAGTTTAATACTGCTTTAAACAGTTTTTCCCCCAAAAATAAAAACCTTAAAAGTAGACACTTTACTTACATTTAATGTGTTTTCTATGGACATAAAATTACTTTTGTGAATTTTTTTTTATGCTGACATATTTGACCCATGCATAAATACACGCATGAATGGATATATTTAAAAAAAAATTATATTATTTCTTATTAAAACCTTTATTTTGTATGTGATTCATTGCAAAAGCACTAATAAACACATTCAATAAATTAAAATATTTTTTAAAAGTAAATCAAATAAGATTATAAGTTTTTTAATTATATTAACATAAAACTATACATTTCCATTAGTTAAAAACACAGAAAATTTATTTTACTTTTGTAAATTATTATTATTTAACTTTATTAGTAAATAAAAAAGTACTGTTTAAATTTTGATTGATACTTTTACACATAGCCTCTCTCCTCTCACCACTTTTCATGATCCAATCATGTCCCACCCTACATTTTTTAATCACTGAATATAAATAAATATCATCCCATTACAAATGTCATTTAATGATTTGTCTCCATAATTGGGTGTTTCTCCAAATATCCTGTGAGCAGTAATTATTACCTGTTCGATCATGTTTCTGACTTTCCTTTGTTGACTTTTGACCATGTCATCTAAGCTGTGGTTCTTATCCTTCAGGGTTGCCAGCTCCTTTTTCAGTTGTTCAGACCTGCAGTACAGAAAACCTGTATGTTACACGTGTGCGCACTCACAAATGACACCTGCATGCAACGCAGAAACAACTGCATTAGCAACGTAGAGGGTGAGTCTCCTAACGTACAAGAATGAGTCAAAGATAAATTCCATGTGAGAGGCATGACATTGAAAGATGAGTTTCTATGGCAGCACAATGCAACTTAATAGAGTTTTAATTAGGCTAACTTACAAAATTGCAGGTGAAAAATATTTCAAGTAGCCAAGGAAAAAGTTAAACATATGAGAACAATGCATTATGTTTAAAAGAGCAGCTGTGATTTGGGTCAGCAAAAAGAGGCCTGACCTGTCCTCACTATCTCTTTTCTTCTGTTCATGCTCAAGTTGAGCCTCGTTGGCAGCCAATTTTTCTCGTAGTGTGGCATTTTCCAGCTTCAGAGCACGCATTAGCTTCTGCATCTCTTCTACCTTTTTGTCCTGGTCTTCCGCTTTGGTTTCTGCTTTCTGTACACGAGAGTTATGTTCCTCTAGAAGCCGCCGCTGATATTCAACATTTTCCACCTAATGCAAGTAAAAAAAACAAAGCTGCTCAGTTTAGTAATTATACATCATATATCACAATTATTTTCACTTTCCTGAATACTTTTCTGACCTGCAGTCTCTCTTTCTCCTCTTGGTGTCTCCCCTCCATCTCTTGCAGCCGAGTGTAGAGATGTTTAGTGACTTCTCTCAAGGCTAAAGAGTTTTCATCATCCTCCTGGGCCTGTGCAAACATAAGAAAACATGTTAAAATTGCTCCTATATTTTATCTATTTCTTTTTCCATCCCCAGGCTTAAAAAAAAAAATCTACCGTACTATAACAGGTAAAAAAGCATGGTAATATTTTTTTTTGGACATATTGTATTTATTTTGTACATATTCTGGTAACACTTTACAATAAGGTTTCATTTGTTAACCTCGGTTAATCTATTACCTAACCAGACAATTAACGAACAATACATTTATTACACTATTTAGTAATTTTGTTAATGTTAGTTAATAAAAATACAATAATTTATTGGTTGACACACATACAGTATACTGAAGATATTTACAAGCATATTCATTTATATTTTACATTATACAGAAATATATTTAATATATAAGTATAATATATATATATATATATATATATATATATATTTTTTTTTTTTAAATATATG
>JAUMHG010000242.1:390393-411663 GCA_032359395.1 Enteromius anoplus
ATAAGAAGTACTTATACACTGGCCTAATAATTTAATTTCACATTTCTCTTTCTGTGGTGGCTCACCACTCCTAATATAAATAGAGGAAATACAGCTACCAGAAAATTTAGAAAAAAAATAACAAACAAACCTGCTTTTTTTCTGCTTTTTTTCTCATCGGGTGTGGTAAACTGGAAAGCATTTTCAAAGGAGCATAGAAGGACTGTTGCTCTCTACAAAGACTGTGAAAGCTACAGGGGATGTGGGCAGAGGGTTCTACTCTGGATTCTCTGGTTCTACGAGGATTCTACTCTGACAATGAATTTGCAGGATACTGCAGCGCTGACTGTTTTAATGAGGCTGGAGGCACTTTGTAATTGATTTTCTATTGAACGTGTAAAGCATGTTATTTGTTTGATCTCAGTTCTGTAAAACTGAAAGCACTTTAAATGATAGTTAACAAATTCAGTACAAAAAATGTTTCTTGTTTTATTACACTGATATTTTGATGTAGTGTTTGTTGATGTATTGATGACGTCTGTTTCAGTAAATCTAAATGCACAACACACAGTAAGGTGGCACTATAAGACTTGTACCACAATTCACAATGGCAACAGGTAAAGCTGGAGGTACTTTGTAAGTACCTGATTTTCTATTGGACATGTTATAAGTGTGATGTGATAGAAAACCTCAGACTACATGCAATTCTACTTTTTTTTTTTCAGTTTTGTAAAAATCAAAACACTTTAAGTGACACTTAATAAATTCATTATAAATTTTTTTTTTTTTTTTTTTTTTTTTTTTTTTTACAATATTGTGATGTATTTTAGGTGTATTTAAACAAATCCGGGCTGAAAATGGGCTGTGAGGTGGTACTGTTGTTAAATATATGTTGACAGGCCTGTCACTATGGCAACAGGTAAATTAAAGCAGAACCTGAATGGACAAACAGATATTAATACAGGTTTATGCAGACTGCGGACATTTATCTTTTAAAAGAGAGAAACTCCGAGCGGAGAAAAGTGTCAAGAAGTTAACACAAAGCTTTTTTTATTCAGTTTTGTTAATATTTAATCATTAACTAAACTGACATTTCCTCGGGGAGTATTGTAGAACATCATATATTATTCGTAAAAGCAAATAACGCATTAAAACCAGAATGCAGAGGAAGGGAAGGTTAAGTTTAAATGGATTATCAACTGCTGAATGTATGAAAAGTACATATACAATTAAAATTAAACTCTTAACTAAGAATCATTACCGTTGTCTCTATGCGAGCGGCCATCTTGCCAACAACATCTCGTTTTGACATCTCACGTGGTTCTTTGTGATTTGGATAACTTCAGGTAACGCCCCCTGCTACAAGTAACGCCCCTTCGCGGCCATCTTGCCGACAACATCACGTTTTGACATCTCGCATGATTCTGTGTGATTTGGACAACTTCAAGTTACGCCTCTTGCTACAAGTAACGCCCCCTTCCTGTTACGCCTC
The DNA here is from genome assembly GCA_032359395.1 of Enteromius anoplus. Lineage (NCBI taxonomy): Eukaryota > Metazoa > Chordata > Actinopteri > Cypriniformes > Cyprinidae > Enteromius > Enteromius anoplus. The sequence continues at coordinate 391,865 of JAUMHG010000242.1, forward strand.
TCTCTTGCAGTCCGCAGACAGACCCTATTGAAACTATTGTTCACGCCGCGCGGGAGCATGGCCGCATTAAGAGATAATGAAGGAGACGTGAAAAACTTGACATCGCGCTGGTTTCATATTAATTACTTTATCACAGAATATTTGTTTTTGATTAGACTATCTTAGTGTAATAGTAGGCTACCCACCTGTACATCTTCGAGCACGCATTACGTACAGTGCGTATTACGAAATCACGTTGGGGCGAGCTCTCCCTGTGCCCATTGAAATGCATTGTAGGGTCCAAAATTTGAAAAAAAAAATCTCACAATATATCGCCCCAAGGGGGCGGGGTTTTAGGTTGGAAAGTGACATTCAGGCTGTTGATTGGTACAGTAATATGCAGACTAGGACCAGCAAAATAAGACTCTTTTTCTCATCTCTTTTTTCGTGTGGCTCAAGGAGGGCGATGCACTATCGCCCATCATGGGCCAGCCACCGCTGCTAAACACAATAAAAAGTAGACTCTTTACAGTTCCGAATGATGTATTTAATTATGGACATTTAAACTGACGGTGTAGGCTATTTTGTTTCTGAAAAAATGCAAGCGATTTCGCATTTGCCTCCGTTTCCTGCTCAGTGCATTTCAGATTCTCCGCACAAACTTATCCCACATTAATTATTATAGCGCATTTGTTGGGTCTTGTGGCTGATCACCTGCTTTCTGCGGTCTTTGTTGTTTTGCTTTGACTTTGACAGTTCTCCATGTGCTCATTATTCACCTTGTCCTGCTGTCTCCACCCTTCCTTATCTTCTCTCCTGCCTTTTCACCTGTTTCTCGTTAATCCAGTTATTTTCTCCCTTTATTAGTTTCCCCATTCCCCCCCGAAAACGAAATATAATGATTTTGACAGTAAACACAAAACTGTTTTAATAGCCGGCAGAAGACTTTCTTTGCGTGCAGATTAATGTCAGATAACGGCTTATCGTTTTATTTTGATATTGCACCACACTGTCACACCGTCACTGTCACCTGTCACTGAGCCTGCAGACACCGAGAGCACACAGCCACTAATCACCAGATCATTATCACCTGAATTCTGAAACACCTTTTCGCAATCAAGGGCACATAAAAAATCGCTTCCCCAGAGACTCTTTGGCTGAGTTCGAGGTTAAACGCTCCTTCCCTCTCTGGACCTTGATTCACTTCCTCTGCTAGTCTCTCCTTGCTTGCCTGCGTGCTCTTTCAGCGCTCGCTATACTGCTGGTATTGGATATACTTACCTCTACGAACTCTCGCTCTCTACTCCTGGAAAGGAACGACACGGACTGAACGAACGGAATCTAAGATTGAGTATACTTACCTTCATTATACCTCTTTGAACTCTTGCTCTCTATTCCTGGAAAGGAAGGACACGGATTGTACGGACTGTATCAAAGACTGAGTAAACTTACCTTCTATTTACCTCTGTGAACTCTCTTTCTCTGCCTCTGCTATGATTTAGCGCTGCTTCAAGGAACTATGTTCTAACACCAAATTACCTACCCTCTACTTACATTATCGAACTCTGACTCCTGATAAAAGAAAGTACTTACCTGTTTGACTTACCAGTTGCAGTTTGTGGATTCAAAACTACCAATGCTGTTACTTACCCTTCTACTTACCTGCAATGCCATTTATATTGGAATTAAGCTTTGTTATGTTGAATATCTTCTAAACGAAAGAAATCCGCACCTACTACTGTCTGCTTCCTTGGTTGTGAAATAAACCTAATTTTGAATTGAATAACCTGTTTGAATAAGACTGTTTGTCTTACCTGAGCGTGACAGAAGCTCAGCCCAGCACAGTAAAATGGAACCAGGAGAAGCAGCAGCGATCACGGAGCCATACTCAACTTTCCTTCATATCCTTTAAGAGATCCATAGTTCAACCCCCGTGTTCTCTGCTAGTCCTGTAGCAAAACCGCAATCTTATGCGGGCGATCAAGCGTCATGTGAGTTTTTCTTTTTTACAGTGCTCTCTGTATTTTGAAGCGCAACCAGACCGTTTCCCCACTGAACGAAGCAAGATTGCTATGATCACCGCCCTGCTTATAGGCAGAGCGCTCCAGTGGGCGGAGGCGCTCTGGAGTTCGGCGAGTCCTCATCTTAACTCCTTATCCGAATTTCTCAATCAGTTTCGCCTTGTTTTTGGATTAATCACCTCTCCCATTTCTATTCATGAGGAGCTGTTGCAGCTGAGGCAAGGAGAGCTCCCGATCCATGAATACATCCTTCAGTTCCGTACGCTATCTCTCTCTAGTGGTTGGAATGAAACGGCCCTGCTGGGGGTTTTCCGTAAGGGGTTGAATACCCGAATTTGCCAGCAGTTGGCGATCTACGATGATAACGTGGGTCTGGATGCTTTCCTTAAACGAGCAGCAACGATATCCCAAAATCTGGCAGCATGTGAAATTCCAATTTCTCTCACCTCCACTCCAGTCAACCGTGAAGAACCCATGCAAACCAACAAACTCACCACCCAGGAGAGAGCACGAAGAGTCCGTGAGAAATTGTGTATGTATTGTTGAGCAGGTTCTCATGCCATCTCTGATTGCCCAGTGAAACCAGTACTGGCTTTGGTGAGTACTGGACATATCCATTTTAATGCACTCCCTTTGTTAAATGTCACCATTACTGTGAATGCTAAATCTTTTACTTTAAAAGCACTCGTAGACTCCGGCTCAGCAGGAAACTTCATTTCCTCTCAATGTGTACAAAACTTGGGCATCTCCACTCAGAGGAACCCGATTTCTTATCGCATCCTTACCATCCAGGGTAAGCCCCTTGATAAGAAATTAGTTAATACTAGAACGGAAGTGCTCACATTACAGATTGGATGCCTTCATCAAGAGGAAATCAGTTTCTTGGTGTTACCAGAAGTCCTCTGTCGATGTGCTACTGGTTATCTGTGCATAACCCAGTTACTTCATGGACCACAGGTGACATAGAGCAATGGAGCCCATACTGCTTTAACCACTGTTTGTCCCTTTTACCGCAGCCTTCCACGCTTCCACTCCACCACGATTGAGAGCCCGGAAACCCATCCTAAAGTCTTGGTACCCTCAGAATACGAAGAATACACGGATGTGTTCAGTAAGGAAGCCGCTACACATCTGCCACCACACTGCAGATGGGATTGTGCGATTGACCTTGTTCCTGATGCCACACTACCTCAAGGTAAAATCTATCCTCTATCTTTACCTGAACGACAAGCTATGGAGGAATATGTACAGGAGGCCCTCTCACAAGGATTCATTCGCCCATCCACTTCTCCAGCAGCATCCAGCTTCTTTTTCGTTTCTAAGAAGGACGGTGGCCTACGGCCCTGTATTGATTACCGAGCTCTGAATTCGCAAACTGTAAAGTTCGCCTACCCTATACCCTTGATTCCCTCCACAATAGAGGAGCTAATTTTTAGCAAATTAGACCTTAGAAGCGCCTATAATTTGATCCGTATTCGTTGTGGAGACGAATGGAAGACCGCTTTTGTCACCCCTAGCGGCCACTACGAGTACCTTGTGATGCCGTATGGTCTAGATAACTCTCCTTCAGTCTTCCAGAGCTTCATGAACGAGATCTTCCGGGATATGCTCCACCAATTTGTTGTCATTTATATCGATGACATATTGATTTATTCTCCTAACCTTTCCACCCACATCTACCATGTTAAGCAGTTATTGCAACGGCTGAGATCCCACCGACTCTACCTCAAGGGTGAGAAATGCGATTTCCATCTCGACCGTATCCAGTTCCTGGGTTATTACATTACCCCAGAGGGCATCGAGATGGATCAGAAGAAAGTGGAGGCCGTTCACAACTGGCCGACTCCTACCACGGTTAAGGAACTAAAGCGGTTCTTAGGCTTCGCAAACTTCTACCGCAGGTTTATTCAAGGCTTCAGTAAGATTTCCTCTATACTTACATCCCTCTTACACGGAGCAAAGAAAAAGATTGCCTGGAATCCTGCTGCACAGGAAGCATTTGACCTCCTAAAAAACGCCTTTTGTCAACCTCCCATATTAAGACATCCTAATCCTGACTTGCCTTTCTTTGTAGACGTCGATGCCGCCACCACTGGAGTCGGAGCCACTCTATCCCAAAGACATGTAGATCCTGCCACTCTTCACCCATGCGCCTATTTCTCTAAAAAGCTCTCTCCAGCCGAACAGAATACGACGTGGGGAACCGGGAGCTACTCGCGACCAAACTGGCGTTTGATACCTGAGCGTGACACACACATAGTTTTAACGTTTAAAATAGAGTTTAGGAAAATGTATGCAAGGACAATCCTTAGCTTTGATTAATTTGTAAAGCCTTGTTTCTTGTCAAAAGACTCAAGGGGACCGCAGACTGGCATTCATATTCATATCAATGACCGTGTATAATCTCCCTGCTCCCAAAGTTATAAATCTTGTGTCTCCGATAAAACATGATTTTGGGGAAATGTTGTGTTAATGTTGGTACATACGTTAATGTTGGAACAGCATGTGATGGCAATATAAGGTATAATACCAACTTTCACTATGCAATGTTTAACTAAAAAAACTTTATTTCCTGAAAAATAATAGTTTTGGAGATGGAGATACCGAGCTTTCATGATTGTCTGCAGTAATAATTAACAAACAGACATGAATCCCAAAAACTAACAATGCTCGAGCAAATCATGAATTTTTACTTCACACCTACCTCTGACTAGGCACAAGACTCATAGCGCATTTTACGTCCAGACTATAGTCTAGTGTTAAAAGTCCATGATAAGGGAACTAAATTTTTTTTCCCCATGTTAGGTCAAGAAAACGCTGGAAAAAATAACAATACACAGTTTTAGTTTAACGTTCAATGCAGTCAAACGCACTTTGTCAAACTCATGCCTCATTCCAAATAGAGTCAAATGAACCAGCAGCAGCAAATGGTCCAGCTGTCTCCCAATCCCGTAACTCCAGCATCCCCGGCAATTGTCTGATTGACTTAAATATATGAGAATGATAGTCAAAATACCATAAAAGCGCCTGGTTTTATGTAAATTAATATGAAAAAAGTCTCATCTGTGTTGGGGGCCCTGTCAAGATTCTTTTCATGGGGCCCTAAATCCTTAGCAGCGCCCCTGTATATATATAATGTATGTGTGTGTGTGTGTGTGTGTGTGTGTGTGTGGCTGTGGTCATCATTTGTGTGTAAATCATCATAGCAACTTTCTTGCAAGATAGACATGGAGAATTACTTTAATCTGATTTCTGAATTTGCTAATAAGAAAGCTATGAAAACTGTGGGTATTTGCTCTGTGGTGTCCTTTTTCTAAAGGAAAGCATTGTTATGTTCTCAGAGACTGTTCGTCAATCCTGATGCATGTCTGATTGGGTGATCGTTTAGTGCTGCCTTTGGGAGGGGGTTAAAGAAGTACGGGTTGAACAGTAAACAGTGGATGTTCGCAAAATCTCAGGAGTCAGCGTATTCATTTAACATCACATGCTCCTCACTCAAACTTTTTGTGTAGGCTATCCTTTTTTATTTTTATTTTTTTAAGCCCTTTATTGCATTGTTTCTCTTTTTTGTCTTCCTTTTCTTTTTTAAAAGAGTATTTTGTTTTCTTGTTATTGTCTGTTCAAATGTCAGTTTTGTGGAGAATTCGGTTTTTGTGGTATCTGTATGTTTTTTAATTTAGCAATAAAAATAATTAAAATTTCTTGCAAGAAACTTTTCTTTTCCCGCGCGAGTCAGTCCGCGTCTGTTGTGCTCTTTAACCTATCAGATGTGACCTCTGCATTTCAACCAATCATAACTCGTCAGGAGCGCAGCCTTAATCCTGTGTACATGAAATAGCAGGTTCAAGCTCACGGACCTGTTGCTATGACAGCAAGTACCGGATGAGCGTCGAAGAACCGAACCATCCAAGATCATGCAAAATCGTCAACAATCAAATCCAGCTAACTGAGTTAACGACGTGCGAAGAACGGACCCCAGGCCCCTGGTTAATTTTTGTGTCTTACTCCCTCTAAACCAGTTATAAAACGATGTGAATATTTGTCTGCTAACCCTACTCTTTTCAATACCTTCATAATTTTTTAGCAATTGACTGCTACTGCTAACTTTGCTAGCAGTTTAATGTTTAACTAAGTAAACAGGGAAAAATCTACAATAGTCTAAATTTACATATGTAACTGACCTTAACAGGACAGTTTTGCCTCTCGGATCCACCAGGGGCCTGTTCCATAAGTTTACCAAATAAGCCAGGCTTGTTTTAAATAGTCTGACTTATTTTAAACCAAATCAAATGCAAGTAAGTCAGACTAACTGAAATAAACCTGGCTTATTTGGTAAACTTGTTTTATGGAACAGGCCCCTGGACAGTTCCACTCCAATCTCGCATTCTGGCGGGCTCACGGACACGTGCGATGTGAAATGACGTTGCCAAGACTAACCAATTCATGGTTTATTATAGTTTTATTATTAACTGGTGAATTCGGCAGGCAATAAAACAGCAACAACAAATGTTACTGAGTAGTTGAAGAATACATTTTAAACACAAAACAGTATATACATATCTAATATTGTACAGTGTAATATGAAATTGTTTTTCAAAACTGTTCAAGTGTTACAAATAATTATCTGACAGATAAATATCAATCTGAATATGCAGCACACATACATGAAAAAGGATCAAAGAGCAGCTTAAGTTTTATTAGCTTTCTAAATGTATGAAAATCGAAGGCAAATATTTCAAAGCCATTACATCAAAATATGTTTTTCTGTCTTGGCACAACAGGTGTCATTCATAGTGCAAGTGTAGTTCTCAAATTAAAGCTACACCAAAAGAAGCCTTCTAAATATTCTTCATTATAATTTGCACAAGTGCATTTCGGATTCTAAATCATTTTGAAACCACGGTTAAAAGTAAAATCTTTCAAATTCTACCTTTACAAATGATATTGCATGTTATACATTCCATCATGTATACAAATGTCCTATAAAATACTTCATGACGTTTTTTTTCCATTACCACAGGGAATATTGGTAATATGAATAAAGAATTTACCTAAAACAAACAACATGACACTCATAAACAGTAAGAGCAACAATTTTCTTCAGAATTAACCAATTATAGCAAAACAATACTAAATCTTGACACTGAAGGCTTTATTAGGCCTTCAAACCCATCTATTGCACCCCATCCTCAACTGCTTTTTCAAAGACTGTGCTGATGTCACATCATTTGTATCCTTCATTTCTCTTTTGCTATTTTTTACTAGAAAACCCAAATCAAATGCATGCAAAAGGTAATTCCCTCCCTCTATAGTTCAGTCATTAACAGTTGGTGGTCTGAAGTGGCGTTTCAGTGAGTATCGACGATATGCTTTTTGAGTCTGAGTAACTGTCCTCTTCTTCAGAGCTCAAGGTGCCTCCCAGAGTTGGTCGTCGTGATTGTTGAATCTTCCTCCTGACAAACGATCACACACATTATAATGGAGAACAGAGACCAATATCAGCGATTGGACTGTTAATAGTTTAGAATCATAAGTGCAACCTCTAGTGGCCAGAAAGTTAGCGACAAGTGTTTGTTTAAATATTACACTGATCAACATTTGAAGTGGATCAAAAAAAGTTAATCAAAGTTCATTGTTTTACAGCAAGAGTTATAATATATACACCCATATACACATTGATTTGTCATTTGATATGCATGTTTGACACTCACTTGAGCTCGTTCTCCAGCGTGTTGGCTTTGGCCTGCAGAGCCTCCTGCAGCTCCCGCTGCTCCTCGAGTTCCCGCAGAACCTTCCGCCTGACGCCCTCCAGACGCTCCACCTCGCCCTCGCTCTCATCCAGCTGACGCTTCAGAGCCTTTACTCGCAGAGACAACTATAAGAGACATGAACACACAGCAGCGGTTAAAGATACCCACTGATACATCTACACATAATTTATAAGAGAAATAACATTGTAGAAAATTAACTTTCTATTTTAAATACATGCATGTATAAAAGTGTGTGCGCTTGCCTGGTCTCTTTGCTCAGCATGCTGATTTCGCTCCTGGTCCAGGGAGGCCGTCACATCTTTGAGTTTCCTGTCCAATCTCTTCTGAGCTGCTAATATGGTGTTTTTCTCTCTAAAGGCACAAAAGACAGACGCACGCTTAATCTGGTATTATCTAATTATGTACTGATGGTGTTTGTGTTTGTCCAGTTGTGTACTTTTCTTCACTACGCAAACGATCCTCCAGTTCCTGAATCTTGTTTTCTAGCATCGTGACTCCAGGAGAGGGACGAGTCTGAGTGCCCATATCAGCAATACGAGACTTTAACTCCTTCACCTGAGAGACAGAGAGAGATGATAGATCAAATATAGAGTAATGTCAGAATGAAGGCTTTCAACACTATAACAAATTTATTAAAGTTCTCCTATTATGCAGTTTTGGAAAGACAACGACAGTGTTTTTTGACCTAGCATGCATGTCAACCTATTGTTTGGGACTCCCAAAACCAAATGATGAACTTTTCATAACCCATAATAGGGGCACTTTAATGTACCTAGAGAGTGTCAAATGTGCTTTATACTAATATTTTTCCTAATATCTTTCTTTCACTGCGTTTTCAGTCTTCTGATCTAATGCTAATAGCTATTAAAAAGTTGTCTGTGTGTGTACCTGTCTCTCCAGTGCACTCTTATCCATCTCAAGATCATGTCTGGCTGAACGTTCCTGCATCAGTTCAGAACGGAGCTGATCCACCTAGATTTAAAAAGAAATACATTTATATCTCTGCTTGTGTATGAATAAAACAAATCAAACATAAACATGGTAATCTGTGTACCTGCTCACGACTGCGAGTGATGCGTTCATTCAGTAGCTCTGCTCCACTCTTCTCCTCATCCAGCTCGATCTCTAATGTCTTCACTTTGTCCTGTAACAAAAACGTGCGCTTTTGAACATACATGTACTTAAATTGTAGAAACAGCCTGGTTTCATTTCCCATCACTCTTAAATCACTGAGAGAAGCCTCTAAAAAGAAAGACTGGTTGCTGTCTAGAATTCACTCAAACATACACCATTACCTCTATCAGACGGATCTCTCTGCTGCGGTCCGTCTGTGAGTTTCTCCCCGTCTCCAGCTCGTTCTCCAGTTGTTTGAGACGGCTGCTCAGCAGCTCTTTATCAAGCTGAGCGCTGTCCCTCTCCTCTGAGCATGACAGCAGTTCTTTCTTCAGACGAGACACCTGAGACAGAACACAACAAAGCACTGAGTATCTATGCTGTGATCAGTTGTGAACCTAACAAAAAGGCTATAAGTTCAAACCAGGATTGTTGGACACTAATGTCCAATGTTAAGAACAATAGATGGGTAAAAGCAGTGGCAATATTCAGATTTTCATCAAGGATGTCTTTTTGTTTTGCTAGAATTGTAGATTTTTTCCCTATGTTGTACTTTAGCACCGTGTGTACAGTATGTATTGAAACTTGGTCTGTCTCACCTCCTCCTGGGTGGTCTTTAGGAGGGCCTGCGCTCGCTGTTGCTCAACCATTCTTTCTTTACTGAGTCTCTGAGCATCTTGCAGCTCTCTACGAGATCGATCCCTGAATTCATCCAACTGAGACTGAAGAACCTGCACCGACTGACGTGAATCTCCCATCATAGTCTCCATCTGACAGAAAAAACACAATAAAATATTTGCATTTCAAACAAATGATGACACCTTCTATACAACAAATCTAGAAAAAATGTATCACAGTTTCCATAAAAACATCAAGCAGCAACACTGATACATTTTTTTTACATTTTTTTTATGTTTTGTCATATTAGAATGATTTCATTTAAATTTGTGATATTTTTTTCACAATATTACTGTTTTACCATCTGTATGATCAAATAAATGCAACCTCGGTGAGTATTAGAGACTTACAAAAAATGTTTGTTTTTTTAAATATTGTACAAACCTCATTTGAAGCGTAGCATATCTATTAATTTTGTAAATAATTAAAGATACTAAATAGATATTTTTCATTAAAACACCTCTTTATTGATCTTCTCCAATGCTCGGTCCAGCAGTCTTTTCTGCTCCTCCAGGTCGCTTTTACCGCGTCTCAATGCTTCTCTTTCTCTTTCCCTCTCCTCCAACCTTCTGCTGAGCTCCTCTTTCTCCTGACCCAATCGAGAAGCGGCACGCCGGGACTCCTCCAGCTGGTTCCTCAGGCTCCGGTTCTCGTCCTCCAGAACATCTGAGGAGCTGTCAGGAACACTGGAGTGCAAGCGTGTCTGGAAATAAAAAGAAGAAGAAGAAGGAAATATATCAACTTCTACATATAAGACTAAACTAAATCAGGAGATAATAATAATTATGGCAATCATTTTAAAGTAAGATGCTTAAACGCATGTTTTACCATGCGTGCTATTCTCTCTCTTAAGCGTGCATTGGCCTCTTGAAGTTCTAGGTTGCTTTCAGTATCTTGAGAATGCTCTGAGGTGAAGGGCTACATGATCAACAAGAGAATAAGGGAACAAATTTATATTTAAAGTACATTTTCCTTTCCTCACGAAAGTGAAAAGCTGTATAAAGCAACAAAATCCCAGCACATCAAAACATTTAAAATTCAGCATGTCGAGATTAGACCAATGAAACTCAGTGTCCTAAATAGTCCAGCCATTATGGATGAAATAGGATTTAACGCACCCTGTTGGCTTTTAAACAATCAGCATTTTAAGAATTACCTGTTGTGTTTTCTGTAGCGCTTTTGTTAGTTCCTCTTTGTCATTCTTAGATTGATTTATTAGTCTGTCAATCTCTGCCTTCTGCTCCTTCTCTCGATTCTCATTGGCTCTCGATACTGATTTAAGCTCCTCCTCCCTTTTTGCTGCCTCTGCTTTCTGTTTTTCCAATTCTGAAAGAGCTTTTTTCAAATCATCTTGACATCGTTGCAGTTCCTGAAAATGCAAAGCGACTCTTATACCAGACCAAAAAAAAAAAAAACATCTCAAAATTCAGCATTCACATTTTGTAGTAAGCTCTCACACTGGATCTGTTTGACCCAAAGAAGTGAAAAACAGATTTGCACAGTATCCTACTTTCATTAAAGAGTTTGAATCCGTTTCATCAGGTTGCTTCTTAACTGTGAGCAGCTTCTCTTCCAGTTCTTTCTTGTCCTGCTGAGCCTGCAGAAGCCTGTCCAAACAGACAAACACTAATTAAAACCCACAAACACACATTATCACATTCAGTGTTAGTGCAGCTGTTCACTAAAACTATTTCATCCAGTAGAATCAACATCCTACAGAGGAATCAGTTATTGCAGAATCATGAACAGAACTGAAATGATTTATGACACAAGAAAAGATTTGATAAAGATTCGTTGGCGCATCCATTTAGATCACCTGCACTACAACTTTTGACATATTAGTAGAAGTGTTGTATATGATGCACCAGCTCAGATAGTTAGATTTAAAAGGATTTTATTTTGATTAGTCTTAATTACAGCTGAGTTTATTCGATTTTATATGCTGCAGCCAAATTGAAACCAAGATAATAGATTCTATTTTAGTGTGTCAGTTTTCACCAGAGCCAGGTTTTACAACAATTTACTGATTTACACTAAAATATTTCATTAGTCATAGTTAATTGATGATTAATTTCTGCCAGTGTTGTCAGTAGTTATGCGCCTACAGGACTCTGTCTCACTTTTGAAATGCGCTGCACTGCCCCCACCTGGCAAACAAGAACCAGAAGTGAACACATGAAACAGAAAGACAACAATTAACATTTAACAAGCACAACTGACATCAACACGTAGCATAAAGCTCATAACAAACTAAAACAACATATAAAACAGATGACCTGTGGGAAAAGATTATGAGTTACAGTTCAGGTCAAATCCAGCTGTAAAAAACTAAACGTGATTTAAAACATCTCAGTTCAGAGCATACTCTACTGTTCAAAAGTTTGAGTCTGTTTGTTGTTGTTGTTTAAGAAATGAATACTTTGCAAGTATTTGCAAGTACTTTGTACTCTGCAAGTATGCATTAAATCTAATTCAGAGCTTCTTCAGATCTTTAGATTAAATCTATAAATAAATGTCGGCGCTGGTAGCCTCGTTTATTTATCTATAAATAAATAAATAAAAATACTCCTCTTTCTGTCTTTTTTATATATACACGAATCAGCAATATGATTTTTAACAGTAATAAAAAAAATATCTATAAAATATCTTATTGTTTCTTGAGCAGCAAATCAGCACATTAGTATGATTTCTGAAGGTTCATGTGACGAAGAATGGTGCTGTAAATTCAGCTTTTATCATTACAGGATTTTTTTTTTTACATTTAAATAAAAGTTATTATAAAATATTATCGCAAGTTATAATAATGCCACTGTGTTTAGTGCATTTTTAATTAAATAAATGCATAAGCGATCTTACGGACCCAAACATTTTGAAAAGCAGTGAGTGTGAACTGGAGACAGGATAACAACAGTATCTATATTTAAAGTAACACATTAGCCAATTGAAATGTGGACCTTTTATCCTACAGAAACAAAAAATTCTAGTCCAAGATTCATTATACGTACTGAAGTCTGAATGTAAGCAAAGGGTGTTGTCAGAAGGTTGCTTACAGATGAGTTTCTTAACTCCTTAGACAAATATGGACTTGAACCTTGGACAATGTTTTACGTGATTAAGGTTGCTTAGCTATGGACATAAAGTACTGTTTTGATGGTTGTTAATAATAGTGGCTGTTCCTAATGCCGGATGCCCTAACATTACTGGTGGCTTCACTGCTCATCTGCATGAAATTCAAATAAAATTCTTCCAGACAGTTAATGAACCCAATTCACATCACATAACCAATATTCACCAAAAATTTAGCATCACTGTAAAAATATTTTGAAAAGCTGAGGTTTCATGTGTCAATGCTTACTCTTGGTTGGCGGAGCTAAGCTGCTCCTTCCAATGGTCACTCTGCTCTTTGTACACCTCCAGCTCCTCCTCCAGAGCCAAGATGGAGTCGTTCACCTTCTGACGCTCCTCTTCGATTTCGAGCTGAGACTGCGGATACGGCCAGAGAAAAAGACAACATGGATAAGTGAAAACTTCAATTGTGTACTTCACACCCATTCAAGACTGCTTAGTTCTTCTCACAAGGGTCTGGTCAACAAAACAGACCATACATCGATCCAGCCGAGGTATCAAGCATGATGTAACAAGCGATTAAATATTTCCCTTTTTATGATAATCCCCACAAGGAAGAGACTCGGATCGTCAGACACGGACATTCCTTTGTCTTGCAGTGTATGTTCACCTGTGAGACGGTCTCCATGCTGTGACGCAGTGCATCCATATCTTGACTGTACTGCTCTCTCAAGGACTCCATTTCTTTATCATGGGACTCTACCTCATCCTTCAGGGCTCCTTTAAGAGCGGTGAGCTCTCGCTCCCTTTGTCTCAGTGTGTCCTCCAGTTTCTGCTTCAGCATCAGAGACTCTGACAGCTCTGCCTGCACAGTAATCAAGTCCTAAAGTTTTTAAAGGAAAAAAAAAAATCTGTATTGTAATAGATACTATATATCTAAAGTTGCATACTTTTTAATATGTTGTTAGGTATTTAAAGCATTACAAAAGGCTGAGTATGAGTCATTAATGGTAGTCATTACAATCTTTCTGTATGTTCTGTGTTTGTGTGCGTACTAGCTGCATTGTGTCGGACTGAGGTAAGTTTTCCAGCATTCGTCTGAGCTCCTCCTGGAGCTGAGCTAGCTGATCCTCCTGCTGCCGTAAGCGAGACTCCGCGGCCTCTCTTTCCATACGCAGCTCCACCATTCTGAAGACAGGAAGTCAATTATCAGAAAATTCGAAATAAAACTCTACACGGTTATATTTTCTGTTAGAAATGCACATTTGCTCCTTGTTTTAATGCACAGGGACTCACTGGTCTTGACTTTCCTGTAGTTCTCCTTTGGCCTTGTCCAGGAGTTGCTGTAATTGGGTGTTTTTGTTGAACGCCTGCTCCAGTTCAGTCTTCATATTGCTGTCAGTCACTGAGATCTGTGGACCCTGTGGAGCCGAAAAACCCAATGAGCTTTAACATAATAAATTGGGTTTGAAACAAAGAAAGATGTACTGACAGCATGCCGAAAATTCACATGCATTTACAATAAAATTTTATGGGTTTAAAAGCAGAGGCTCACATTTTTATCAAAGCGCATGTCAAAATGTGTGTCCTATGATTAGTAAAGTTATTAAATCTAAATACGTGAGACATCAGTGGATCAACTTCACTTTTGTGACACTAGTAGAATAGTAAAATGGTAGAGTAAATAATGTTATTTTTGTTATTCTTTTGTTCCCCTAGTGTTGAGTTGAGTCACTGGTGTCAAATGGACTTTATTTACTGATGTAGTATCAAAGTTTCTGGACCTGGGATCATTTCACTTGCCTGGGTCAGATATCTCTCTGATTTCATCAAAAATATCTTAATTTGTGTTCTGAAGATGAACGTAGGTCTTATGGGTTTGGAGCGACATGAGGGTGAGTAATTAATGACAGAATTTTCATTTTTGGGTGAACTAACCCTTTAAATTATCCTTGTAGCAATGTAGCTGCTGTTCAAGGAAGCCGAGCAGGCTCTACAGTGTTATGAGAAAGTTATAGGGTTTACTGACTTGGTTATGTCAGGAATTAAAAGACTGAATAACTTTCCACAGACGAGACTAGTAAGTGATTTTATCGCACAGTCTCATGTCAACACATAGTCAACTGGAATTCACCAACATTAAAAATAACAATATAGCATTTATCTTACAAGTTGTAGTCCCAAAACATACATGCATGTTTCTACAAAGGGGAGGTTCGGTGTCATCTTGAGGCTATGAATTCATCTTACAGAAGTAATTTTCCTTCAAATGTCCCCTCAGGTATCACTACATCCTGCCTGAGCTATCGTCTCTACATTACACTAGTTATACCTATTGTCAATCACATGATTGTGACTCCTGACTCCTGATACAGATACGCCTAAATGAATCATCTTATATCTGCACATGGCTGATCTTAATTTAATGAGGAAACATAAAACACAAATAATTCGATCTGAAACATGCACACACAGCCAGTAGGCAGCTGTGTGCTCCTCAAATAACCTAGTCCTCTAGGATATCCCATCAGACTATTCAACTGCTGTTGCCATCACTATAAGGACCACACATGGCTACCACGAGGTCATTTGAACTGACCTCTTGTGCTGCAGGGTCTAAAATTACGTCTTGAATAAAAAAAGAACTCATTAGTACTATTAAAGACATTAGAAGTAATCTTCCAGCACCAAAATCAAATCACTTAGACATATAACTATAGAAAGAATAGAACATTATCATATCAATTGATCATCATACACTAGTACTAGCATATAAAATACATTATGTTTTTAAAAATATGTATTTGATCATGCTCATATGCTTTTCCCCCCGTTTAACAAACAAGGCTTAATCTAGTCACAGACTAAAATGCATATTTGAGCTGTCTCAACTGAAAATATTTTGCTGTGACATATCTTAAAATACGTCAGTGTCATTGTTCTGTGTCAAGATGCACACCTGGGATGTTTTCATCTAAGGGATTTTTGTAAGGTATTTTGCTTAAATATCTAACTAAGGCCTAGTCCTGGCTTAAAGAAATAGTTCACCCAAAAATGTTAATCCTGTCATTATTTACTCACCCTCAACTAGTTCCAAATCTATATAAATTTTTTTCTAAAGAGGTCATTTCAAAAGAACAGCATTTATAGAAACAGAATTCTTCTTTACTTAATGCTTCACTGTGTAATAAAAGTCCAGACTTCTCTCAGTAATGTCAACTCAGTAGTAGTGTATAATCGGAGTATAAACACTCTCAACAATCTCCAAGAGTCTGAAAGGTGCACTCCACGCTAATGAGCTTAATTAACGACAGTTGCTATGTCTCCCAGCAATACTGCCCACAACAACAACAGAATTTATCATGCATGAACGAGCGCTCGGTGGGATATGACAGCGTAAGAGGCCATACACCTAGTGGCCATTAAAACAGTAACCCAAACAGACGCGCAGAGGGCCCCTAGATTGAGGGGAAACCCTCCCTCACCGGCATCCATTTCCAGTGTAACTTAATTATTGATGGATCACAAAGAGCGAGCTCTCAACCACGCGGCCCTAATCAGCTTTCCTTGTTGAGGCAGTGGTTGCCAAGAGACCGCAGGAGGATATTTCAAATGCAGGAAGCTTATGCAAACACATAGGCTAACAATATTATACAGACATGCACGGCCACGCTTGTGTGTACATACAGAAAGATACAAAATCCCATCTTTAAATTATTTACGTTCTAAAGCTAAATGAGTTTCTCTTGAAGACACAAACAATGCTGTTCTTTTAGTCAATATCCTTGCCCCTTTTCAATTTTAATGAAACTAAATGAGGACTGGGGCTGTTAAGATCCAAAAAGTGATAATTTAAGTATCATTATGTTTTTTGCAGTCATATAATAGCTTTGTGAGAGCAACAAACTTTACGCTACAGAATTTATAACCAATGGTATAAGAACATCTCTGTCATCAACAACATACTAAGAAAAACAAGTGAATAGTATTTTAGCCTATAATCTCTATCAGACAACCTCAAAAAAAACCTGAAATACTAAAATAGTTACTTAAGTAAGTAATTTGTGTTCCATAAAACAAAGAAATTCATATAGATTTGAAACAACATGAGGTTGAGTAAATTACATTGGAATTTCACTTTTGGCACACTGGCCCTTTAAATAAAGCCTCTTCTTAACAAGCATGCTCATAAAAATAAAAAAAAACTTGTCTTGTTGCCGTTTTCTCCTCTCATTATCTCAAAATATCTTTCTCACAATCATGCAAAACAGGGACTGATACGCAAACCACGGGCACACACACCCTCTCTAGATGTAGTTTCCTCATTCAGCAGAATTCAGTGCTGCTGGGAAATGCAAACTGATTTATTGAATACAAGCGTGCTTACCTTCACCCCACAGAACCTTTCATGAATGAGGCTTGCTTTGCGTTTGATGGCTGGCTCACTCTCAATAGACCTAGTGTTAGAAAATATGAAGGGAAATTGAATGAGCCAGAGACAGACTCGACTGTGGTATGTTCTAAAGAAAATGTTGCTAGGGTGTTTTAAATGGTTTTAAGCATGTTTTAAGGGAATTCTGGTTGAATGCTACTGCACTGCTGAAGTGTGAGTGGTATTTAGCATGCTGTTATTTGTTGAAACCCCTATGAGCAATCCATCTTACAAAATATTATTCACCATGTTGTTGTTTGAAACCAAGCCAAGCCTTTTAAAAAGTCTAGGAATTTTAGTATAGGGACCAATTCTCACTATTATCTACTGTTTTTTTAGTACTTAAAAAGCATATATTCTGCATTCTGACCCAATGCCTAAACTTAACAACTACTTTACCTTGACTAAGCAACAATCAGGAATTAGACCTTAAAATAAAGTGTGACCATCTGTCTTTATAAATGTACTTCACCAACCGGATATATTGTGAAATACATTTATAGGCAACTGTAAGGCTCTGTAAAATAAATAGAATTATTATACCCCTCTTTAAGTATGTTGTAAATGGCTTGTTTGGTTTGGGCATCTTCTCCATTTTCATTCTCATTCTTCACACTTGTGGGCTGGCTCTTTATAAGGTCAGGGGTCACCTTAAAAAAAAGAAAGAAAAAAGAGAGAAACTCATGTTATTCTTGAGTTTGAAATAGGTGCTCAGAGAGCCAATCAAAAAACTTTAACTTAAGGTGTACATTTAGTGCCTGACTATATCCTCTTCAAATTAAAGCCTTCCAAAGAAATTATTAACAAGCAGAGAGCATTTTAATTGACTTTCATAGCCTCAATATTTTTTCTAATGTGTACAGATATTGAAAAAGACCTTTAAAGTTACAATTAAAAACAACGTAGTGTCATATATTTTCTTCCATACTACTCTGAATGATATTGACTTACTTTTAAAAGAAAAAATGTACTTGGTTGTATTGAAGGGTTCCTGATTGGATTTTTAGGGTGTGCCAACTTTATGAAAGAAGAAAAACAATATCTTAAGGACTCACTGGTTTCTTTGGTGGAGCAGGTGGTGCTTCTTTGGGCACAAACAGCTTTGGTGATTGGCTGAAGGTGAGGGGTTTAGAACTGGGGATAGCTGCCACTTTAGCCACAGAGGTGGAGTCTCGTCCAAGACTGCCGGTTGATGGTTTTGGTGAGCTGAGTTTAGGCACTGTAGCTGGAGTAATAGGAGCATAGGGGTTTATGGTTAGTGATGTTGTTGGTTGCTCATCTGTAGGCTTATTGAGGGCATCCACACTGTGAGATCGAACATGGTTATCAAGACGAATTCGGGAGCGTGGTTCTGAGTTTGAAATATCACCAGAACTACCACCACCAAACCGGCTAATGAGTTTATTAATGGGAGCAAGTGACTTGGTGTCTATAGCCGGGGCTTTGTCATAGTCCAATGAGGCTCCATTAAGTCCCGTCCCATTCAGAATACTTCCAACACTATTCTGCCTGACCTTCCTAAGCCCTGCTTCGTTAAAAGAATCATCATCCTTTTTATCCAACTTGGGAGCCACTGCAGAAGGGGTGAGATGTTCTGTAGTCCTGGGCTCAGCTTCTCCTTGAGACCCTGCCTGTCCGTCACCAGGTGGCCTCTTTAAGGGGCTCCCGAAGTCCTCGTCTGGAGAGGTAGGTTGGTCAGCGGGGATATAGGAACCCTGGGGGGTCCGAGCCCCCTCCCTTTGTCCCACAAGCATGGAGTTGTATGGGGAGGTTTGAGAGACAATTGGAGCTGAGCTCTGGATTTGTGGTTGAGTCTTCAGTTGTACCCCGTAAGAGTCCCCCTTTTCTCCATCCTTGAGAACCACATATGGCTGTCCTGAAATGCCTTGCACCCGCACAGCTACTCCATATTTAGATGGCGAAGGAGTCCCATTGCTGATGCCACCAACTCCACCAGCCAGTCGACTCCTGTCTGGGAACCCTCCGCCGGCGTCGTCCAAATCTTTGATGAAGCGAATCTGGACACCATAGTCCAGAGGTGGCTTCCTGTCTGCTGAGAGGGAGCTCATTGTGACCTGCCGAGCCAAAAAATGTAATAAATCAGTGCACTAGTACCCCATTTAGAGGCTAAACTAAAAGGCTTGACAGTTTTGAGGAGCCCAAAGAGGGCAGAGAATCAAAAAAGAAGCCAAAACACAAAAAGCAATGAACTAAAAACAGGGTAAACACCAGATTTAAATTTTCCAGGGAAAACAAGGGTGTGTGGGATAGATTTATAGTCTGATCAAAAGATTGTAGAATTGTTAGGTTCAACAGAAAGTGACACTTTCATTTTCACAACCTACATTCTCTGGAGTTTTTCTGTCTACTGGAAAACCTTTGCAAAGGTTCTAAGTTCTAAGTCAGCTGAACAAACTGCTGTTGGTTATAAAGTTGCACAACCCATCAACGTGCTTGTGATTCATGTACATTTAAGAAACATGGCATGGAATTTAGGGTCCACTTTTAGAACACTAAACATCTTCTTGTTGTCATTCTTGAATAAATCATCATACTAGTGATGTTGACAAACAAGTTTCGGGAGGAGCTCTGACGCAATGATTAGCTACAGCTGTTTCCAATCCCCTAATCAGTCTCAGCCAATCAAATTAATAGTCCTTCCCCTTAAATAGGCCCCCACTTCCTCCCCTTTTCATCTCGTTACGCATCCCTCCTCCACCCCTTCTCCACCGTTATTTC
>JAUMHG010000242.1:413246-458691 GCA_032359395.1 Enteromius anoplus
CTTAAACAGCACAATGTAACTCCAAGTCAATCACACTTCTGTGAAATCAAACTGCCCACTTAGAAAGCAACACTGATTGGCAATCAATTTTACATGCTGTTGTGCAAATGGAGCAGACAACAGGTGGAAATTATTGGCAATTAGCAATATATTTTTTTAAGAAGGGTGTGTATGTGTGTGTGTGTATATATATATATATATATATGTATGTATGTGTTATGTAATTTAGATTTAGTGTATAACCCTTTAAGTTACATAAAGTGGCGCCATAAATCCCACAGTGCACAATTAAGACCTGTTCCAAAGGTGCAAAGTCACACTGTCATTCATTCACCTTGCCCTGATCCACCCTTGGTCATTAGTTATGAATCATTTCATTGACAGGCCTACGTCTTTCCTGAGCGCTGCTCATGAATGATTTCTGCATTCTCAGGCCCTCTTCAAGACCCATTAGCGTTAATTTTAGCCTGGGGATTGTGTTACCCTCTGCATTGTCTTAAATGGAGATGAATTGTTAATCCGGGGCTGCTGTCATAGGCAGGTTAAGATCGCAGTGAAGGTTAGGTGAAGGGGTGACAGAGGCGACGGGGTTAATGACTGATTGCAGATCAGATGTACATGAGTCTATGCGGCCCCCGGGGTTTAGGGTAGAATAGCAGCAATACGTGATAGCCGAAGGGAATCACGCTGCTAAAAACGGGCAAAGTGTTGCCTCTGTATCGTTTCACCGGTATTAAAGACACTTAACGTGCAGGGGAAAAGGCTTGAATTGACACCAGCACTCCCCCTTTCCTTTCAGTAGGTACGCTAAGATCCCTCTCTTTTTACCTTTCTTACTTCATCATCATGATAGCTGAGTCCGATAAGCAGTCTCTTGTGACGCCTGCTGTGATCCAATTTAAGACCAGAGCCATCCTCCACGAGCATATTGCATGAGATAGACTGACAAACCAGCCGATACACCGAACACGTGAAAACACGTAAATCAAAGCTCTCCCCAGAAACAACCAGGCCTTAAAAAAAACACCTTTTATGGTTTTATAGATTGACTGCAATAAAAAAAAATAGTATTATCTAATAATCTTGTTATTGTGACATTAAAAATTTTTTGTCTAAAAATCAACATGGGAACAATTTGCATTATACGTTTTAGCTGGTAGCAATTAGACTGTTAGTCAAATTGTGATAGTTTGCAAATCGACAGCTGGCTTATAATTGTGATTCATAAACAATGAGAAATTGCACTGCAAAAATAGGAGAGATACCAAGTCAATAACAATACAGGCCATGTGTTTAAAACTTTGTAAGAGTGAGAACAACTGTAGTTTGCTTCAACCTCAAAATGCAGTGTTCCACCAAAAAAAAAAAAAAAAACCACCAGAAAACAAATGTATGTTGAAACATTTTCCAAATTACATTTTGGTTGTGGGAATTTTATAATGTTCAAATGTTTGGGGTTGGAAAGACGTTTTAATGTTTTTGAAAGAAGTCACCAAGACTACATTGAGTCGATAAAACATACAGCAAAGACATGTAATGTTGTGGAAATGTTACAAATTAAAACTTTTCAGCAACCATACTGAAGTGTCAGTGTCAAAATGATCCTTCAGAGATTTCCGTCTGAAGAAATATTGTACTGCTTTATATTTTCGTGGCATCTGTGTTTTTTTCAGGAGTCTTTAATGTAAAATGTATTTTAAACAATTTGTGATCAATTTACTTTTTTTAACTTTTGATTAATTAAAGTATTAATTAAAAGTATTAATTAAACATAAATTAAAATTTTGTGTGTGTATATATATATATATATATATATATATATATGTATAGTTATGTGTGTGTGTGTGTGTTAGTGCTGTCAACTGAATAAAGATTAATCACATCCAAAATAAGTTTTTATTTACATAATATGTGTGTACTGTACATATTTATTATGTTTGTATAAATACAAACGTATTGTAAATACTATAAAAAATGTTTATATATTAAATATCTTTAGATAATAATAATATAAAATATAAGAATATCTAAATGTATAAACTTAAATATTTTCAAAATATATATGGTATGTGTGTGTGTATTTATATATACACAAGAGATACAGTATGTACATAATGTAAACAACAATCTTTTTTTACGTAGTAAAACATAGTATAGTGGATTTTTCCACAGTGTACTACAATCCAGTATCAAAAAAGTATGAGGAAATGTAGGTTACAATATAGATACTGTTTTTTGTAATGTAGCTATCATCTGTGGCTCTCTGTCACACTATCTCACGTTTGTCAGTGTGACATTTGCCCTAGAACGTCACACATAGTTTTACAAATGCATTCCTATGGTCAAATACATGAGCGAATCGTTGCGTGTGAGCTCCTTGTGTGCACCTCCGCTTTAGTTTTGTAGGAAGTACGTGTTTGTCTGCGTGTATGAACACTGATATGGACACTGTTGTCGTCGTTGTTATCATGAGCACAGATCAGACGCAGAGCTGGAGGAGACTGCGGTGGAGACGTTCAGCGCGTGAGGTAAGCTGAGGTGTCTGTCAGGGCTGGTCCAGACAGCATGGCTAGATAACGGTGACATGAAGCACTACAGTTACCTGCCGGACTCGGTCAGGTGATACCGCCTCATCACAGCTGCCGCAACAGCCTCGGCCCTGGCCAAAAGACTGTCACTGTTCAGAACACCGTCTGTAGTTTGTAGCAAGACAGATATTAAAACAAAATCCACTAGATTTTGTAACTGCTCGTGTGAAAGCAGGATTTGTGTCGTGCATGGATAATGTGGCGAAAAAGGGAAGTAATAAGATTTAGTTAATAAGGCAAATATTTTTTTACTTTTTATAACCTTAACTTTCCTCCTTCTTTTAGCTTCACCTATCCTGGACAATGTAATAGGCCCACTATTCTTCATGCTTTATTGTCTCCTATCATGATAGTTGCTTGTATTCCCTATTTTTTTATAGCGCTTTAATAAAAGTCAAAGTCAGCTTTATTTGTCAATTCAGCCACATGTACAGGACATACAGAGAATTGAAATTGCGTTACTCTCGGACCCTTGCTGGATAACAGATAAACATTAAATACAAAAAGAGTTTAAAAAAATGCAAGTAAAAGTTTAAATAAATACAATTATACATATAACAAAAAAAAGCAATACAATATACAGGTAAGGGCACATGGCACTGATTGCAAACCAGACAGAGTAGTGCAAATCTAGACAAATAGTGCAATCGGAGCTTGTATATGTATGAAAAAGTGATAGAGTGAAGCCTGGTAACAGAGAAGAGTCTTATTAGGTAGTTAGCAGTCCAATGCTACACAAAGTGACTGGTGCAGGACAGTGAGTGAGTGAGTGTGTGTGTGTCAGAGCTGCTTCCTGACAGCCTGATGGATAAAGCTGTCCTTCAGTCTTCTGGTCCTGGCCTGGAGACTCCGCAGTCTCCTCTCTGACGGCAACAGGTTGAAGAAGCTTTGCATTGGGTGGGTGGGATTAGCCGCTATGCAAAGGGCTTTTTTGGTGAGACGGGTGCTGTGTAGGTCCTGGAGGGAGGGGAGAGAGACACCAATAATCTTCTCTGCTGCTCTCACTATGCGTTGGAGGGTTTTATGGCAGGACGCATTGCAGGCTCCAAACTACACAGTGATGCAGCTCGACAGAATGCTCTCGATGGTGCCTCTGTAGAAGGTGTACATGATGGGGGCTGGTGCTCTTGCTCTTCTTAGTTTGCGAAGGAAGTAAAGACGCTGCTGTGATTTCTTAGCCAGTGCAGTGGTGTTGTTCGTTCGGAAGTGTCCAGATCTCTGCATTTTACACCTCCTTGATCTTCCACATGGTCCTAAAAAGCTTTCAAGCACATAAGTCACATATAAAAATGTAGGAATGCAATTTAAAATAAAATATTAAAACAAGTTGCATTTGACAACAGGGATACAGCGTTTTAATGAAACATAAAAATAAACACATTTGAAAAAAAATATTTGTAGTAATAACTAACAACACATACTGTATCTATTGATTTTCTTTTATGCCAAATAGGTTCCATGAAAATATTTTGAACATTTCCTACCGTAAATATATATTTTGATTATAATATGCATTTTGGACAGCTTTATAGGCAATTTTCTCTGTGTTACAGATTTTCAAATAGTAGTATTTCAGCCAAATATTGTTCTATTCTATTCTAACAAACCATACACAAATGAAAAGCACACTTATTTAGCGAAGTAACACAATACATTACATTTTGGATTATAACAGCTACTTCAAATCATAATAATAATATCTCACAATATGTTTGCTACACTGTAAAAAAATACATAAAATTTACAGTTAAAAACTGGCAGCTGAGGTAAAACATACGGTAACACCATTTTTCGGTTTTACAGCGTTACATTAAATTTACAGTTAAATACTGTAATTTAATTAACAGAAATAATTTTTACATACCAATCTGGTAAAGTACTTAAATCTGTTTTGTACCTTTGAAATATACCAATAACCACCGATTGCAGGTGGTGATGAAAATGTCACATGATGCACCAAAACCTATCCCAAGCAGTTTATATATATTAACTTATAAGGTGCTCATTCACACAGACACTAAACACTATTATGGTGAAACCAATTAAACTGAAATATGCAATAAACATCAATTTAACAACATTATAAGTAACATCAACCTGGTCTCACGGAAATTCATACATATTTTACAAGGTGGCTAATAATGAATTTGTACGAATGACCTAGATGACAAATCGTACAAAATGAGGTCTTACGAATTTGGCGGCAAATATATTGGTCGTGAGACTGCCTTGGTAACATTCAACCCTAATAAACATAACTGATAAGAAAAAAATAAGAAAAAACTGTTATTTTAACAAAGAAAAACAACAAATTTAAATAAGATCTCAAATGCAATGAAGGGAATTCTGAGAATGTTTACAGGAATTTACCATTTGAAAAGTTGTGTGTAAGAAATATATTATCTTTTGAACACAAGCTAGTAATTAAAGCCAGAGAATAAAAGCAAAGTACACTTTTTTAGCATTTCTGCGTTGTTAACATGCACAGCATGCTTCAGCTAATGTAACCCTTTATAAAGCACCCTCTCTGCTGATGATGTCATTGCCATTGCATATCCAGGATGCGTGATTTACATCTCGGTGAATGACATGAGGTTATGTACTGTAAACCTCATCTTAATGCCTTCCTGTAGAAAGCACCTGATAGACTTGATCCAATGTGTTAAATTTTTTTTTTTGACTGTAGCAAAATGAAAACAGCATGTGATCAGTTGCTACAGTATGTAACACGAACCATTAATTGCTTGTATCACTGAAATTAAAGATAGCATTCATAATTGATTCAACATGACTGTCTGGACTATAGTAATTAGCTCTGAACTGAACACAAATGTGCTTCTGAATGCAGTTTCAGCAGACATTTTAAAGCTCTTTCTTTTTTGTGGCTGCTTATTGTTTCTCCTTTGCAGGCTGGGGTAAACATGGCTAGTAGTAGATCAGGTCAAACAGGTTGAGCCGGAAATGAGCAACATGTCCAGGATGTGCTCCAGCAAGCACCTTTGTAGTATTTACACACATATATAGCGGGAATCCCCACAGTTCTAGATTTACAATAATATCAAACACTTCAGTCAACCGTTAAACCCAGTTTTTCTACTGCAGGTCTGGGGTCAAAGCTGACTTTTAAACAGTTCTGCTCAAAAAGGACACATTTATTAAGCATAATAAGTTTGTGCTTTAACAGACAGAATTCTTGTTCAGAGCAGTGTTATTTTAATTTATATAATGTACTAGTTTTAAGTAATATTTTACATTTTATGTATGATTTTTACGGGGATTTTTGTTAATGTTTATTTTATGATTGTTTTTATGGTTTTAGTTGTGTTATGGTTTTTTTATGAGTGAGACAACCCAAAATTAAATTAGTATTTAAGAAAATACAATTATATAACTGGCTTTTGTGTAATTGCACAAAACCAAATGTCAAAATAATAACTTTTTTGCTAGATCGACTGAAATATTAACTTTAAAATATTTATTTTTAATGTTTTATATAATGTGTAATATTTAACATATTTTAGAACCGGGATGATATAACATTATCGTTCAAATTTGGTAGATGTGAATGTAAAGAAAAATGATAGTAAGCCTATTTAATATTTAATTAATACCTAAAAAAATGTAGCAAACTAAATATGTTATACTTGTTAACTAAACATAACAGAAAACCGTTTGTAAACATGATAAATGCTCAGTATGATAATAAAATGCATTCATGCATGCAGAATTTCAATACAAAAAATGTCAGACAATGTATGGAGGTCAGTTGCACGTTTAATATAATTAAGCAGATACATATTGATTATTAAATAAAAATAGGCTAAAAAATAGATGCACAGAAAGAGACAAACCAAGTTCACATCTTCAACACTGAATTATTATAGTTTATGAACACTGTTCAGAATTTATGGTAACCATGAAGCAGACACAATGTTGTTTGCTGTCAATATTAAAGGGTATTTATAACTACATCATCATTAAAGATATAAGTATAAATACCTCAAAATCTGATTTAAAGTCACAATTCAGAATTATTAAAAATGAACATTCATAACTGTCCATAACTCCCCGTTTCTTATCAATACAGGCTTTGACATTCACTTAGAAGCATTCAAATTTCACTCAAAATACACTTTGCTGCTTCTTCATCCAAAAAAAAACACTACATATAGCTGTTAATAATGTCTGCGCTCATGTGAAACAGAAGACACCCATCCTGAAAGACTTTACTCAAGAACTTATCTTTAACTAGAAAAAAAAAAAAAAAGTTCAGCGTTAGACAAACCAGCTCCTGGCACTGAACTGATGTGTGTTTCTGTCAAACCCCGAGTCTTTGCCCTCAGGGTTTGTCAGTTTTGCTTTGAAAGTATAATAACAGCTTTGGTTAAATTATAAAAGCAGAGAAATCTCCTCCAGGAACTAGGTTTGTCGGGCCTGATAAAAGAAATGGATGAAACACACTCTCTTGTTCTCAACCATCCTACCTACTAATACTTTGCTTTGTTTTCTCTCTCTGTTCTGGTAGCATTCGCTCATTACTCTTTCTTTTCCTCTGTTGTGGCTGCATCACCCTTGCCCTCTGGCTTTTTGGGTGCTGGGCTGTCTAGGAAGAAGTCGTTGCAGGCCACGGTCAGCGCGCCCATGAGGATGATGAACTCGGTGAAGTCCACTTCGCCGTCATTATTGGCATCCAGGTCGTTCATCACTCGCTCCACCGCGTCTTTATCTTGAGCGTTCTGCGTGAAGACAAAAATTTAATTAAAAGATGGAGAGTTCAAAATGTGTATCAATATGTAACAAAATACACTTATACTGGCATCAATAGTTCCATGAAAGAACATCAATGGAACCTTTCTACTGCACTAAAGATTCTTCAAAGTGGAAAATGGTCTTTTCAGGCTTAGGCCCCGTTTACACGAGTGCGTTTTAGTTTTAAAAAGCCATTTTAGAATGAAAACAATCTGCGTTTATACTTGCGTTTTAGAAACATTCTCTGTTTACACTTCACAACCTAAAACGCATGTCACTTTACCATTCATGCATGTACACCCATAGATATGTATATGTAGATTTCCTGTTATTTAAATCACAGACGCGTTTGCGTGCTTGGAACGATCAAATGAGGAATCTACCAAAGCATATCTATGAGTACAACAACAAGCGTGATGTAGTGTGAACGATAGGCGTAACTATTGCAGTTTTAAAACTGAAACGCACTAGTGTAAACAGGGCCTTGAAAATATTTGATTCCATATAGAGTCTTGGGTTATATCCATGAAACCTTTCCATTCCACCAAAAATTTGAAAATGTTCTTCAAATGCTTCTAAGAACTGTTCACTGAAAGGTTCTTTGAGGAAACAAAAAAGGTTTCAATGAAAACCACCTTTCGGAACCTTAATTTAAGAAAGGTTTAAAGAGATCATTAGAATAACCTTTAAACTAAGACAAAAGTTATTCTATGGCACTGCTGTGAAAGCCCACTTTTGGAACCTTTATTTTTTAAGAATGTATGCATAGAAGTAAAGTCAATGCTGATAATGTCATTTTGAATAGCGTAGCGTTTGGGGAACGCTAGGAATGTTAATGAAAGGGAACGTATGTTCGTT
Source organism: Enteromius anoplus (assembly GCA_032359395.1). Lineage (NCBI taxonomy): Eukaryota > Metazoa > Chordata > Actinopteri > Cypriniformes > Cyprinidae > Enteromius > Enteromius anoplus. The sequence continues at coordinate 421,442 of JAUMHG010000242.1, forward strand.
TCAGAAGAAAAAGCCAGAGGCTGGATCCACATATAAGATATTTGCATGAGACATAATGACAGGGTCACTGAATGTGTAAACCCTAATCAAATGGCCATTTCTACAACTTACAGAAGATGCAAACCTATGCCTGAGTTACAGGTTGTGTCATGTTTGCTTCGGCTGAAATGTATGTAAGCGTGTAATCTTTTTTTGCGAAAGTTCTGCGGAATTTATGTGGAAAATGTGGGTGGGGATAAGAAAAAATATTTTTTTAAATCAAAGACGTATTTTGGAGAAGACTTTGTTTCGTTGTTAAATTCGGTAATGTGCATATGCTTTCTTCTCACCCCAAGATAATTTCCCAGCTCCTCCGTCAGAAGTTCCCTTAGTTCTCCTCTGCTGAGTGTGTATTTGTCTCCTTCCTTCCCGGAATACTTATGAAAAGTCTTGATGAGCATCTGCATGGCGCTTTCCAAGTTGGAGCTTGGCTCTTTGGACATGCTGTAAGGTGGTTAAAAAGGTCAAAGGTTAGATGCAACGACTTGGCGCGCCCCTCGCTAGACCCTGCTGCATGTACGGTCACATGACTAGCATGGGCGGAGCTTTGGCTCAATTAATTCTGGCACAAACACATGTTTTGGACTACGGGTGAAAACAAAATGTGAATTGTTCTCTCAGTCATTTGTTTGAGCTAATATCCTTACTGATTGAGGGGTTTCTTTGATTTAGAGGTAAATTCTGATTAGGGGTTTGTCACGCAAAAAGCAACATTCTTACACATCACAGTTTGAGCGTGGCATCTTGGATCTTCTCTCTTCAGGTTCAGCGAGCTACTGCGCATGTGGAAATAGACACAGTCATTGATGAGGCACAACAGAAAATGAGAAAGACTGGAGCATGAACAGAATGTGGCCATGAACAGAAGCACTGGAAAAGTGTTTCAGTGTTTTTCTGATGATTTTAATAAGCTGGGTTAACCAACTTAACATAGTTCATTTTGGTGTCAAAGTTATACAAAGAGATAACATTAAACCTCTAAGTTTTGTGGTACAGCAGGTTTGGCACTTCATGAGTATATTTCGATGCACTTATAAACGGTCATTCTCACCCCGTGCGTGATTATATAAACTCTCAGCGTTACACAACTGTGTTTTCTGGGAACGCTTATTAGCTGTTCGTGAACGCTTCCCTGCTCACATCTAAATCATCTGTTGCTCATGTAACAGGGGCCGCATCTCTCAAATTGAAACCACAAGTGAAACATAAAACTGTCAAAATGAAGATAAAACTACGGGCAAGCTCCCAAGGGAACCTTCGTCCAAGTAATCCGAGGCTCTCGTGTAGACACACACACACACACACACATACAATACACACCTGAAATTATCCTAAACCAACTCCATTAGTTGATTTTGAGGACAGAGGCCAAAGTTAAGTGGAAAAGAGAGACTGTATAATCATGAATATTGCAAAATGAAGAAGATAGAATTAATCAATTACGGGAATTACTCCTTTGATCAATTACAAATGTAAAAGTAATGGATTGAAAAAAAAATGGAATAAAAAGATTCATGTTTGTTGCCATTTTTCCTACATTTCTGAACTATTGCAGCATTATTGAATTGCAACTTTAGACAGGGTTACTCTAATGAGGCCTCCCTGCTCAGCTCTTTATTTGAAGTACTACACCATCTAATTTTACTAATTAGTTAACCTAAGAGAGTGCCTAATTAGGAAGCTCAAATGGTGACATGCGGATTTGGAACAAAAACCAAAAACCATTGTTCATGTAACGGACACTATTTAGAAGGGTCAGAACGGTTTAATGTCCCACAAAGGCTTTAAAAAGTTCTACTGGGTGCATTTTAGGGCAAAGCGGCTAAAAGACAGCAGAAGGGATAGTAGAAGATCAGCAATGAACTATTTAAAAGCAAGAGATTTGAAAAATTAAGCTGGAAAGTGAAATTATGGCACATTTTTGTAGGGCATAAGAAAACAGAAGCACAATCTCATTAGCAGTCTCAGAACGGTATAGAATAGACACTGTGACGCGATAGCAACCAAGACGAGAATGGAAATGTAACACCAAGTGACCCGGTGACACTAAGGAAACTGACCGTTCTTTGACACGTAAAGAAGAAGAGATTAATTTATTTACAGAATAACTAATTCGTCAGAACCTAAATCGAACTCATTCAGTAATACAGACACAAACCATATTATTAGAACAGGCGTTTAGTTCGCTGAATACAGGTAAACTGGGACACTTCAGTGCTTGTATTTTCTGAGTAGTTCAGCCTTTCAGAGATGTTCACTGATATTATATTTACATTGTATTCTAAAAAAGTTTTATATGGCAATATTTAAAAAACACATTTTTTAAGGAATTTCCCTTTACCCGTATTCAACTTGGTCCTGCTCCAAGACTACTCCTAGAAGTATATTTATATATATAATCACAATGACAAAACATGTCCCTATTTATCTTAATTCACCCTATATGTGGATGTGAAGGTTTAAAACCCTTTGTGAAATATGCATATAAATAATATGCATATTTTTCAATCTGACTTAATTTAACTTTGAAGCCCATCGTATAGGTATATATCCATATCCCTTGAGAATTTAACAAAAGAGTGATGGGAGCATTAACTTATGAACAAAGACTACCAAAAAAACGTATCAGTAGATAATCCAATCCAGAAGAGCTTTAATTAGCTTTCTGCTGGGAGAGAAAGGAGTCCTTTCTCTCGTCTGAGTTGTCTGTCTTACCTGAGTGCCTATGGAGAGCTTCCTTTGTCTGTAATGAAGCGCAGGAGATAGTGATAGACAGCCGGAGAGCTAAAGAACAGATGAGGAGAGAGAGAACCTCTGGGGTTTAAATATCACTCCCTCAGCCCCCTCCTTTCTCAAGAGCATATCCCGCATCTTCAGTTTCGGCACCCCTCCCGTACTCTCCTCCTTTAATTCACCTGCCAATATAAGGGCCATTTGACCCCGTCATGCCAGTTGACTCTACACAAGAAGACTCTACAGGCCAGTGGAGTTTGCATTACAGTCCTTTATTGTTGAGTAGATGGAGATGGTCAATCGTACAGCATTGAAAATGAAGGCTGCGTATGTGGTCAGATGGTTACATTAAGTTATGTACACTTAATGAAATACTCATACACTCGTTTAAAAGAAAGAAGAGGGTTTATGTTACCTGCAAAGAGCTGTTTGGCTTAACGTTTAGCGACATTTTCTTGCTAGTGGTTTTTCTAGAGGCCTGCAATTACCTACCGACTAGACCTGCTAACTATTCCCTGCTGAAAAAGCCAGCATATCCATTTTAGGTATGTTTTGAAGCTGGGATGCTGGTTTAAGTTGGTCCTTTGCTAATTTAAGATGGTCATTTGCTGGTTTGTTGCCGGTTTATCCAAAAGGACCAGCTTAAACCAGCAGAGGACCAGCTTAAACCATACCTAACCAGCATATGCTGTTTTTCTCCAGCAGGGCTAGCTGACAAAACTTGATTAACATCAAGCTTGAAAGTCAATGCTTGTCTAATATATATCAAAACAACATTATCCAACCAGCATGTGGTCAAAGAATGTTAGCCAAACGTCATGATGTTTAATGATGCTATAATGCTAATGTAGCGGGGTCTAGTAACACCAGACACAGCTGTTGTGAAGTCGAGCACACCAAAGTAAACAGAGGTTTTAGATGGCCAGGATATACATGACAGCATGAGCTAAACGAGAGCTCATTAGCATGATCTAAATGAACACTTTTTAGGCGCGTAGGATTTCACACTGATGTAGGCCATATCTGTATAATGCATAATGTAGGATGTATAATGTATTATGTAAGTTTCGAGATAATGGTTAAACGTTGAAAGTACCTGCATTTGTGTGCTTCTTCTTGTGTGTTATGGCTTTCATGCACATTTGATGAAGAGGAACAAGTCACATGTTTACGCTTCCTAGCCGCTATCAAAATTCATTGAATTAGTAAAAACGAAAAATTAAATATAAACAGCAGACTTTTGTTAGAGGGGTTTCTAGCACAAATTTTATGCAACAATATATTTCTAGCTAGTTTATCAGAATGCATTCAAATCTATCCATGTATCTATCTATGCATTAAACAACTGCTTATATGCAATAAATATATGCAGGATAATATAGTTCAAAAAAAGTTTAAGATAATGAATTCCTATTTGAATGTAAAGGTCTTTGGGGCCCAACTGCCTTATAGTGAACTGATCCTTTGGGATGACTCGGGGCTCCTGCGGGGCCACAAGAGTCCCCTGGTGTGGATTCCATCCCAAAGGCATTTAATTATTGAGCATCAGCTATCATAACTCACTAAGCAACTGATATTCCAGCTCTTGAGACAAAGCACTAAGATGGACAGCATGCAAAGGTCTTAAAGAACGACCCGCTAATGGAGGGTGTCAGAGAGAGTTAGATCCAAGCACACAAGCCAGAAAGCATGCCTCAAAACTGCATTATTCAAAAGCAAATTTGTTTATTCTCATGCAAACAAGGCCCAGAAATGTGAACAACAAAAGTATACGGACTGCATAGTGTTCCCATGTGCGCCACAAATGCAAGTCCCCACATTTAAATGGTGAAGCGGTTTGTTAAATTCCTGCAGAATTGTATTTTTCATCAAACTGAAGAGAGGTGAAAGCTTACTCTTTTTATGCTTCTGCAACAAGGGAAAATACATAGTACATTTACGACTAGCACCGGAGTCGACTTAAAAGTAACCCTGTCCTTAGGAGGTGGGACAAACAAAAAGTAAACATAATGGACACTTAAAAATAATGTGTCTTTTTTAACATTTATGCTGTAAAAACCTTGTCTGTTCTTCATTGATGGATGATTTGTAGAGATATTGGAGGGGACACAGTGGTTGCAGTACCCTTATAACAAATCTGGCTCAAACAAAAAGGACATAGTGATTAGTTATTGCACCTCTTTGGCCATTTGTCACATTTGCGGCTATTGCCAATTTCTATCATAAAATATTAGTACATAATAAATCACAGGCACCAATTGATGTGCATACAAACAGAAATTAGTACTACAGGTTTTTTGTGTTTTGTTTTTTTTTTTTTTACAATTGCTAGGACCCATTTCTCAATAGGTCACTTTCTCAAAACTCTTCACGCTGTAAACAACAACAGTCTATGTGGAGTGAACTGCACATCATTTTTCATGGCTTTGGCACGAAATCCACTTCATGACTAAACATCTCTCACATTTGCATACCTTTTTTTTTTTAAACTGGAGTTCAAGATTTATAATATAAAACAGAAAGACGTGAATTTGCTACACTTCTACAGATTTAAACATATTCCAGATCAAAAAAAAAAAATAGAAACTATCAAAACAATGACTTGGGCTATAATTTTATACTGTAATCATATGTAAACATGAGCCATGTAACATAGCCTACCGCGATGAATTCTAAACAGTAAAGGGGAATCACTCTTGTTTGTAAAATTAACTTTACATAAGAAAACAAGAGAATAAAATGCTACATGTTGGTGTTTTATGAATGACAAAATGGCTTTTCACACTGCTATTAACCTCAGGGTAATGTCATTTTAAACCACGTTTTTAACCCTAGGTAATAGTAGATTTCACACGCCAGTTTTCAAACACTTCAAACAGTTTTGCACCAGTTTTAACCTAGTGTTATAGCTTGCTAGCATCATGGCAAACGTGTCATGCCTGAAACAAAACGACATTCAATGACACTGACACGCCAAGAACGTTTAGGCTACAGAGCGATTCAGGGTTATTAAGTGTGAAAAGCGCTAAATGAAGACCTAAAGTAGTGTTATGAAATGAAGTGTTTTGGTGTTTTTAGTGCATTTCGAACGTGAAATGTATTACTGTGCAAAGCTGAATGTTGGCAAAGAGTACAATGTGAAGAGTTTTGTAAAGTATTAAAAACAAAATGTCCTGGCCATTGTAAAAAACGGTAACGAGAGGGCTACGGCTCTTTGCAGTCAAAAAAAAAACAAACAATTGTAGTGTATTGGCCAGGTTTCATCTATCCTATGTATTAAAATATCACAATAATGAAAATGACGAACAAAACAAACAAAGAAGCATTTGAGATGTGACAATCTCCACTTCCTCGGGCTCCTACGATGCTTCCTCTGTTTTATTCTTCTCTTCAGCTTTATTCTCTTCAACCTTCGCCCCTTCCTGTTCCACATCTGTTTTTTTCTCTTCCTCTGGCTTCTGCTCTTCGGCCGCTGCCTCCTCGGCCACTGGCTCGTCTTCTTTCTCCAACTCTTTTGCCACCTGTGGCTCTGCCTTCGGTTGCTCTGCCTGTGCATTGGCTGCTGCTGCAGCCTGCGTCTCCAGGGCTGAACTCTCTGGTTGTGTTTCATTTTCCAAAGAACGCTGTTCACTGACAGACTGCGCCAGATAGCCAATCAGATTCATATACTCCTGGAAGCTGACCTTTCCATCCTGGTTGTTGTCAAGCTGTTGACGCATGTTTTTTACTGCCTCATTGTCCTCTGAGCCCTAAACACAAAGTTCCTCACATGTTAATTACTAATGAAACAGGTTTGCAGCTTTTCACACTGTAATAGAATTAGCAGCTCATAGTAATACGATGTCCATTATAAACTAGCTTCTAACAACTTCCTGTATTATTTTTTGCTTATGAATAACTTGCCATCACAATGTCAATGTGTTTTCATGTGTTTTTACCATGTTGTCCTCTATGATTCAGCTGTTTAAATATGTAAATCTATAGCTTTTAGATTTAGATTTTTAGAGCAAGTTTTTTTGGAATAATTGTTTGGAATATTAATAATGTACTTCACCACTAGAAACGGTTTGAGTTATCATTCACGTCAGCAGCCCAAACAGTGCGAGATGAACGAGCACCACTAAAAGTTTTCCTCTGTAATTTAACGTGGCTCCGGAGCAAATTACACAGCAGCATTCTTCATGGTAAATGACTATTTGGACACAAGTTTGTGGTTTCTGCTCAGCTCATCAAAGTCCAGATAATAAGGAACTACTTGAAAAAGAAATAGACCAGGGCCAACCTGTAGCCATGGAAAAAACGAGTGAACTGAAAGATCCTTGACGAATATGGTAACTGAATGATGAATGAATATCAAATAAAGCATTGCTAGATTTAACAAAACGCAGCTTCTAACCGTCAAAATGTTTTTCAGCTGGCTCTTCACGAGGCTCTGGAACTCCTTCCCTCCGAGGTTTTCCTTGCCCTTGGACGACTTCAGGAACACACTCACCACGGTTTTAATTGCTGCCTCCATCTTTGCTTTCGCTCTGCATGATGAAGATGAAAAATGAGAAACATTTATTATAAAACACACATTTGGGTTGGGCGGATATTAAAATTACAGCTGAGGGATGATAAATGACCAATATTAAAATCCTACACTATTTTGTGGAAATAAATTCTGCATAAACACTAAAAACTAACAATCGTTTTAATGGCTACAAGTAAATTAAGGCATCAAAACAATATAAAGCGCTTCATGAAAATTGGGAAATATGTTCTAAAATTTTAACTAGCACTCAATTTTTTTTTAGCCGTCATTACTCTTCAGTGTTGCATGAACATTTAGAAATCATGAAAATATGCTGGTTTGGGGCTTGAACGATGTCCTTGACTAATTGCTGAATGGAAATCATGCCGTTTAGTGTTTGTGGGAATGACACTGAGCACCTATGTTAATATTTAAAATATCAATGCATAAATAAATGCATGAATAAATAAATAAATCCCTTTCATTTGGTTTTTCATTTGCCATGCGAAAATCAAAAGTCTGAATCAATTATAATACACTAAGTCAAAGTGGGATCATTAGAAGCTTGGTGACATTTCCTCATGAAGGGTCGGCCTAACACTTTACTGAGCCCATTTGCTAAGTGTACAGTACCTGAAAGTCTACTAGGGTGTGGAGAATGGAAATCTTGGGGGTTAGAACTGACAGTCAATTGCAGATAAGGGAAGAGAGAAGAAAGAGGCAAGTCGCCAGTGGCTGTCCTGATCTTTGATAGGTCATCTGATCCACTGATGACCAAACCACACAGCGGCTTCATGTTTCTCAAGGAATTACCAACAGGTTTAACATCCCTTCTTTCCTCACTTACTCTTTTTTTTTTTTTTTCTTCTTATTTTAGTTCTGTAGTTTGTCTCTCTTGCTCTTCACACCTCTTGTCAATGTAAAGAATTCAGTCCTGCTTTTCCCTTTCTTTCTTGAACAGCATTGCTTCTCCTTTGTCACGTGTAAGATTTCACCAGTTCAGGCGCATGTTCACTCTCTCTCGCATTCCACTACACAATTTTTTACTGATTGGTTAAAGTTTCGAAGGAAATGCCAATAGCCAGTCGCTTTGCCTCATTAATGAATGGCATTACTCAGATTTTTTGATGAGGTATGAAAGGTCATCACTCAGCTATGTTCGGCATGAAGACGCAGCGATACGATTTTGGAAAGAAAGGTAATTTCCAAGAACAGCAACGGAAACAATAAGTACTAATAGCAGTGTTTTTATTGTTAACTAAAACTATTACAATTTTATTTAATTTTTTAATGAAGCTGTAATATAAAAAAAACACAAATATTTGATAAAAAAATAAATAAAATAAAACCTTTTTTGGCAACTAAGTGAAATAAAATTTCTGTTGTAATATTACTTAAAAACAATAAAAAATATATGTTTTACATAATATATATATACATATATATATCAAAAGTCAATTGCACTCATTAATAAATACTTGATGAAAAAATGTAATTAAGGTTAAGGTAGCAAAATGACTAAATCTAAAATGAAATAAAAGTGCAGCCATGTGGAAATTAATAAAATACTTGATACTAAAACTTAAACATACCACAACATCAAAATACACTGACATAGTAACCTTAATTTAATATCATACTAAATACTACATTAATAAATATTTGCTAAAAAGTCAGCAAACTAAAATATTTCTTTGAATAAAAATATATAAAATGCATATATTTAAACTGAAAATATAAAAATGAATGCCAATTCAAAATATTAATAAATACTATAAAAAGTAGGTAGGTATTTAACAACCTAAAAAATGGCATACAAATAAAATGGTCCTGTTATATAACAGAAGAATGGATTCAATGTAAACGTGTTTTCTAGTGTGAATTCAACAAAAGGTACACTTCATTGATATAATCTTAAACAACAGACCCGAGTGTGTCAGAGAGACACAACTCTGAAGGTTTGCCATCCTTTGAATTCCAATCATTGCTCTTCACATTCAGTCATGCAGACCTAACCCGAAAAATTACAGCTTGCTTGTTAGATGAGGACGGGGGACCTTAAAATTTGCATAACTGTACAAACAGTGACCAGTGACATCCAGCGGTCAGCAAAAAAGACCTTTGAGCTGTTATTGCAGGTCAAAATCTGTGTAGGTGTGTTTGTCACCCGAGATGGCTTCTGATGCTGCCAAATTAGCTGACGTAAATTCACAGAGTTTCCTCTTATCAGCAGTAATAACCACATTGACAGGTAGTAAGCAATTAAGAAACATGACCATTAGCCTAATTTAATGAGAGAGCGAAGGAGATACAGAGATGACGCAGTACGCATATTAAAGTTTCTGGTTTCATAGGGTGTTTGAAAGTGAGAAGGAGTCTTTTACACTATACCGTCAGGTGGAATGGTGCAGGAAATAGATTTCTACTTCCCTGGAACACAGACACTCAGCTAATGATGTCACAATGCAGCAAGAAGCTAGATTATGCTTCCTACAGGCTGCAGAATTTGAATGCTACATATCCGCACACCATCTCCATTTGGGTAAAACACTGACTCAAAATCTAGCACACTGCTTCGAGACATTTTTTGGGTATCAGAACTGTTTGCCAAAGAACCATTTTTGGGATCCTCTAAGAAACTTTAAACTGAACAAATTTCCAAAAGAACCATTTCTGTTTTATTGTGTGAGGAACATTTCTGTGGGATGTTAAAGGTTCATCATGGAACTACACATGCCAATAAGGAACCCCCAAAAATGCTGTCTATAATAACATGAATGCCTGAATTTTTTTTTTGAAAAGCTCCAAAACTGTCCGATATTACACGTCAAATATTATATTTAAACTTTAGATTAAAGAATAAACAAGTCTTATGAAAAAAATCTGGTTCTCACATACTTTAACCAAAGAGAAAATGTAAACCATGTAAAAAAAAGAAGAAGTTGTTGGCTTTAGGCACTTTGCCTGATTTGACCCTTAATATTTACTTTTGTTGGTGTAAACTAAACAAATAATCTTTTTGAATAGTAAAGATGCCTGAAACAACTAATATAAAGATTGGCCGTTTAAATAGTATATATGATGTAGGTGACTCTCTAGGCTGTGTTTTAAAACTTATTGAGCTGCCTACCTGGACTCACTGCAACAGCACCTGTGTACACAGAAATTAACATCCTGAAAGGGCGGCACAATACTGTACAGGTTTGAGACACAGCCCCCTGTAGGCTACAGTCTAGATACAGTCAGACCTTATCCACAGCACAAACTATGTCTACATGCGCCCTACATCAAAGGGCCGCTGCTCTGTTTAAGTCAAAGCTGTGTTGTTGTCACAAGTCTTACACACCTCGTCGCCGCAATCATATTTCTAGTGACTATAGGCACCGTTCATTGATCCGGTTGACTCTTTCAACTCTGGGTCTCAACCCCATCCAGTGCCAATCATGAAGTTGTTTGAATTATTGACGTCTTTGGCCCCTGACCTGGCAATTCCGCACTTGCTACCCAAGACAGTCTCGAGCTTTAACCCAAAACTCCTTCAGACAGACAGCACGAGGATGGGTTAATAATAAGTAATGAAGAGAGATCTCCCATTACTTGAATGACTCTCCAACACAGACATGACCTTGTTCTGTTCCTGGGCTAAATGAATAAATAAATCCGTGCAAACACACTCAAAAAGGGGGGTTTAACAGCGTCCACTCTACCGTTTCTCTCCAATGCGCAAAAGAGATTGAAAGGTTTGCGTTTCCAAACTGGCGAACGTGATACGCGCGCGCCCTATCGCAGTAACGACAATACCCGCCGCTCGCGTGCGCCATTAAAAATTCACACAGGAACAACTTTGCCAGTGCATAAAAACTCGCGGGGAACAGTCTCGAGGTAGTTCTTATTTTCTTCACCCAGAAATCACGCGTGGATAAACACCCTTTTTTCGTTAAAAGTCTCTCTTTTCTGGCTTGTGTCCTGCCTTGAACTTGATTGATTTGCTGTTGGCACCACAGGAGACTCAAAATATCATAATCTACAAGCATGTACACTTTTACTCCAGTTTTCTTATAAATATAAATAAGAATAATAATAATACACATTTGATATTTTTGTCCTACTATGGATGCTTTTATTATTAATTTACTATTTTATATATATACTACTTATAGAGAGAGAAATTTTTAAATATTTAAAATAACCAACGTAAAAAAACTTAATTTAAGATGCATTTAAAATAAAGTCAAATTCACAATTATATCAAAAGAGTATATTCAATTTAATATTTCAAATGTCAATGCTATTCAACAGAATCACCCACACAAGTTTTCCATCAACGACACAGTAATTGTTCCAGCTTGCATTTTTAATAAAACGTCGCCATTAACAACGCGTCAAACCGCATTAGTAACGTTATATTAATCGGCATGTTTTGGTATACTCGTTAAGAACGCGCATTAACTGTGCGCAGAAAAGGCAGATGTTTTCAGATTCATCTGGCTGAGGATGGTGGAAGGGTGTTCCTAAAACGTGGCGTTGACACTCTACGAAAAGTCTTACATGTTCAAAACTAGTTTTGTGTTTAAACAAGTATTGAGAAAGAAGCGTACTTTAGAGCACTTACCCTGAAACGGGGACAGCACGGATTGACAGTTCGCAGTAGCTGCAGTTAAACCTCTTTTTTCCTTTCCCTTTTCTTACCTACCTCAAAAGAAAAAAAAAAAACTCGTCAGACTCGAACCGCTGCCTCTTCCGTGATTTTCTTTTTTTTAACGTTTTTTTGCCCCTGACTCTGACAAAACGAAAGGGCGTGTACCTGGAGGAGGGGAACTAGGGGACGAACTTATTTGGCTACTTTAAACAGGACATTTGAGTTTCGACATGATTAAAAATTTGAGGTTTTTAATGTTTTCTACTGCTGTGAAGTCGACAGTATGATTTTGGCTAGTTTCACACCAGCAACCCACTGAGAATCATGCCAATGAACGGTGAGTTGTGTCTGGAGCTTTAGTGGGAAGTAGGAAAACTTAACCCTTACCTGCACAATGTTTGGACGAGTGTCGGAAATTAACCAGGCCTCAGGGTAAAACTGTTTTATCTGTTACAGTATTTATATATTTTAAAGCATTACAGTCATATAAAGCGACGGTGAAGGTGGTTTCTAGCTGGGAGCTAAGTATTAAATAAACCAACACACACACACAAAAAGAGAGAGAGAGAGAGATCATACAAATATTCAATGGGAAAGAGATAGAGACGATTGACGTAATAGTTTCTTTAGTTTTCTAAATGAACTACGCTGACGCGATATTGCTTTTTGAATTTTCATTAAGCCATTAAAGTGTGTCATTAAAAAGAAATGACACTTTACATATTTACGTACAATTCGAAAAGAAGTCTGAAAATTAATTCCAGGAGGCAAATAACGTCCCCTCATAAATTTCAAAAGTAAGATTCTGACACTGGTATGTACTAAACATGCAATATTGAGATGAATATTAATGCCCCTGGAACGAATTTCGTCAGTTTTCTTGATTGCAGGAATGTATTGTATTGCTATAAATCTTCAGACAGCCCTTAACAGGCCTCAGGGGAGACATATAGGCTTATGAATCATATCCCAGTGCCCGCGCTTTACTATGATTATCTGTGTTTACAAGAGGCACCGCCTATGTAAAGTGGTTTGTATTGACTGGTGTCACTTTGTGTGAAGTATGGTCGTGCCTCACAGCTCTGATTATGCTACTAAGTTCGCCTACAACTTGATCTTAAATATATTTTTGTTGTATAAACATCTTTTTGTAGACACCCCACGGGAACTGTGACTGGTTAAGCAAGGTTTAATCTCTCAGACCCCTGTTGCCACCTCATCAAACCAGCATGATGGGTTTAAAATGAAAATCTTTTCATCGATAATATGCATTGCACTGAATTTTTGTGCTCAGTTTATAATATTTGTAGTTGCAAATTAGATCTAAATCTCCCTTTTTATCCAAAATAGACCAACTCCCTTCCCCCAAGACACACCTGTAAGCAAGGCAACCGCCTACTTCATATTGTGTGAGAGACTGATTGTGTCAATAAGGATGTCTCGTAACTGACTGCTGTCTGGAGCTGAAATTGTTAAGATCTAAAACTAAGCCGCTGTGCAATCGGATAGTTGAGGGCCTCAGGGTGGTGTTGGGTTACCATAAAATGATGCTATTAAATCAGAGGTGTTATACGGTCTACACAAAAGAATGGAAGAGATTGAGGAGGGTGTGCAGAGAATCTTATATGACACGGTCAATAAAGAGGCAAGGCACGATTACCTTGAGAATAAAACAGCGCTTTCTTTTATTTGCCGTCACCTGCTTTGGACAATCATTAACTGCGCAATGTTATAATTACATTTTAAAAAGCCACAAGGTAAAAGGAAAGTGATTTTCTTCAAGTGGGCTAATATTTCAGGTTTCTTTATTGGCTAAAGCCGCCATGTTGGTTCGCCACATTGCCAATCAGCTGCCAGAACTCCAGGAACGTCAGCTCTCCGTCGTTATTCTCGTCCAGTGACTTCATGAGCTGATCAATGGTGGCTGGGTCAGAGGCATTCTGTGGGAGAAGACAAGATGGACAGGCATTTGCGATGATGCACTTGTAATGATAGCGTCTCCATCTAGTGGCTGTCACTGGTACTGCGCATTCTTTTCTGCTGACCTATTAGTTTGGGGGGAGTTCCTGTTCTGGATGAGCCAAACAGAAAATGCTCTGATGTGGCATTTTTCGATTGTATCCAGCCTTAGTGATCTGGTTTGGATGTAAACACGCTGAAAGCAGCCAGTTTGTTTTCATACTCTCTAGCTGTATAAGGTCAGTCTCCGACTTTAGAGTTTTAGCATAGGAAGGGTTTGTGTAATTTCCTCTACGAAATCACAAACACGTGACTCACAGAGAATTCTTCAGAAGACTGGGATGTGGTTAACTAATAAATCACTCCAGACCTCTGTAATGGTGCTCTTATCCTTTTGGATTCATTCTCCCCAGAAAACAGAACAGTCTACTAAACAAACACTGTAAATAAGGCTATGATATATGCATTCATGGTATTTAATATATACTATCTGTGATGCAATTGTCTAAATATTATATTATTAACAAGGTTCCAGATTTACAAATTAATTATATCCTGAAATTCAGTATTAGTTCGAACTAAACTTGTAAACAAGGCTTTTATTTATTATTTTAAAAAATGATCTGTAATTTAGTTATTTAAATTATGTAATTAAAGGCCACACAAATGTAAAATAATTCTATTAAATAATTAAATGGTAAAATTCAGCAGTCATCCATTTGGGTTAATTTTATTAATTACACAATACTAATAAAGCATTGGAAAAGACTACCTTTATTTATTTAAACAATCCTTAATTTTATTTTATTAAAGCTAACAGATTACAAAAAAAATTTAAATACTCAAATTAATTTCCGTTGTTAGGGACTCCCAAAACCAAAATAAGAACTTTTCATAACCCATAATAGCTGCACTTTAAAAATATTCTACAATAAAATATTGTTTAGCATGCTGTAAAAGACCACCATTCATTGTAGCTATAAGCTCTTAAAAATAGAGGTTATTTGCAGCACCTGAGAGTCAGCTGACACGCCTCTTCTTATTAAGAACCATTTTGAGTTGGTATTATGGTTCTGTGGGGATTTAAAAAAAAAGTTCTTAACATTACATAATAGTTTTTTTTAAAGGTTCCTTTTTCTTTAAAGCAGATGCTTTTCTAAACAAATATAAAAGGTCAATTTAGACTTATTTAGTTAAGTATGTTGACCTAAATTGTGGAATATAAATATGAAGCTGACAAACCCATGGAGAACTGTAATAACACAAAAGGCTTACCTTTACCAAGTTTGGTAGCTGGGATGTGACCAGGCTCTGAAACTCCTCTTTGCTCAGAGTGTTCACTGAGCCATCTTTCCCTGCGTAGGTCTTGAACTCGGAGACGAGCGTGTTAATGGCAGATTCCATGATTTTGGGAGTGGGAGAGTTAAATGACTAGAAGACAAAAAAGTATTTGACAGGTTAACACTTTCAGGGGTCAAATACCCATTTTACGGTGTAAAAGCATTTCACATTATATTTCACATTCATATTTAGCAGAATGTCCAAGCTTCTTTTTCCATACATTGAAAGTGGTTAAGGACCAAGAACACATGTGATCACCATTTGCATTGTATGGAAAAAAAAAAGTGTATGCTCTGGTCATTTTTTGTTAGATGCCAGAACATATAGTGCAAACAGTAATATCATGTGCTTACCTGAGCAAAGGAATGATGTTCCGACTGGAGTGGTGAGTAAATGACAGCATCTCACCTTATATTCTCTTCATCTCACGGTCAAACTCAGCGGAAAACCAAAATCACACCCACTGCTCCATTTCACAAGTCATGATGTTCTTATCTCCTGCTTCAGTGTTTCCATAGCAATAGTTTACACTCTCTTTCACAAAAACACACACGCACAATGCATTTATAGTAATCCGGGGGGGGGAAATATGGCATATATCTGGCAGATTAATGGCATTAACCCCGCATTGTGGCTTATTGGGTTCTGAGAAAATGTACTATTTATATTTGTTTGTGTTTATTTCAGAGGATAACCTAACACATGAATGTTGATTACTCTACACCTATCAGGTTTCCCAAATGTTGTCAATCCAAACATCTGTCATCAGGAAAACTTCATCTGATAACGCTGTCAAAGCTTGCTCAGCATCAACTGACATGCTGGAATAAATACAAAGACCTCACTACTATATCCCCTACAGATCGGGTTTAGAGGTCAGAACTTTATGTGCTTTTATACACAATGTGAAACTAAAATATGAGACTCGACAGCCTGAAGGAATCACAGATTTCTGATGTGTCATTTGTAAAATAAATCGCAAAGAGTAATTCTCATGGCAATGGTACATCCTTTTAATAATCATCAAAAATTGTTCATATTGATACATTGTGGCATTTGGTCTTGTATTACCTTTCTTTTGAAATGGTATTAAATTGTCTTTCATATTAAATATTGTGCCATATTATAACTTAAACTATGAGTTCCATTAAATTACTTTTTCTTCGTATTTACAAATTAGACAAGAAAAGGGCGAAGTTCTCATCCCAAAAGAGTGCAACAAAACAATAGCAGAGCTGTAATCAAATGATATTGATGATTTACTTCAATGGCTGTTTTCCTAAGATAGAAAGAGAATATAAATAAATGTCCACATCACCACAGTGCAAACAAAGCCATTACTGAAACTTTTTCGGTTTTCATTCCACGTGGTTTTGAGTTGATTTCGGTACCAGCATTCTGTGCTCACTAGTAAAGGCACATAAGTTAACATTAAATTCTTAGAGAAAAAAAAAGAAAAAAAAACATTTAAGGATTTTACCTTTCGTACTTTAAGTGTGAGCAGAACTTGAGTTGGTGTAGAAACCGAAAAAAAGAAAAATCAATTGCTTACAATGACCTCTAAAACCTCTGGCGAAAACCAGTTTGACGCCAGCTTAGTAAGCATAAATCATAGGGTCGGTGCAAAGAAACCAGGATTGCAATGATAAAAATGAAATAATAATAAAAAATCTGTTCTGACATTCTACATCGTTTTTAAAGTACATTTTGGGCCATAAAGGGACATTCTCCACCGATCTCATTGCACTTACCCAGTTTTGTGTTAATCTCGTTCACAACTCCTTATGTACTAGGTGATTGATCCATCTGCAAGTGAAGCAGTTTCACTCTTGTGGGGACACTTAATGCTTAAGATGACCGACACTTTACACAGCAAGCAAGAGTCAAAGGGTTTGGCGTTGAAGAACAGGACTAACAGAGGTAGGTTACAGCAAAACACCCAACACACACTTGGAACTTCACTAATGACAAGAAACTCCTCACACACAAGGCATTAAACTACATCTACAGTCCGTGAAGACCAGGGAAAGTAACAGGTGAGATTGTTTCTTTTTGCTTTCCTTCACTTATTTTTCTATCCATTCAACCGAGTTTCTGTGGTGGGAGGCAGCACCAATTATGCCAAAGGGGCGGCAAACTGTAGCAAAGCCTCTTTCTCAAACTCCTCCATCTCTTCTTCGAGGGAATCACTGTCATGCTGTTTGTCTTCTAAACCATCTGCCAGATCTTCCAGGATATCCGCGACATCCTCGGCGAACTCGCTGAAGAGCATCCTGTCGTGGGCAAAAACACCGCCGCTGAAGAACTGAGCAGTGAGGCGGCTAAGAGACTCCTTGCTATCCTGTGGGACACCATCTAGTTTGGTTAGGTAGACGTCTAGAAGCTCCTGAAACTCTGCAAGCTTTACTGGAACAAGTCCTTCTGCATCGGCGCAGTTGGACACTCCATGGCAGCCTTCGGCAGGATGCCGGTTCCTCCTGAGTTTCTCTTCTTGGTGTTTCCAGAAGTCTACCTGCTCATGGTGGTGATGATGCTTGGAAAGTTTGGCTTCCCAAGGTCTTTTCTTCTGTCTCCTTTCTCTCTCTTGCCTTCTCTCATCCCTCTTGTGGTCCCATTCTTCTTTGTACTTCTTGAGATGGTCTTTCTGTTTGTCTTTAGCATGCTTCCACTCTTTTCCCCTTTCCGCCTCATCCTTTTTCCAGCGACTGTCGTGTTCTTTCTTTCTGCCCCACTCCTTCTTTTCTCCTTTGTGCTCTTGGTGTTTCCTCTTCCAGTCTTCCCGCTTGCCCAGCTGATCCACCTGTTTCGAGAGTCTCTTCTGCATCTCCACCAAGCTCTCCCTCAAACCCTGCTTGTTCCAGCCCCGTTTCCTCATTCCCTCCAGCCTCTTCCGGCTTTCTTCCAAAAGAGTTTTCTGACGCTCAAGTTCTTCTTTCTTATCCCAGTGTTTCTCAGTGACTTCTGAACTAGACTCGCCAGTGGAAGGTGGGCCAGAGTCAGAGAGATGTTGTGAAAGATCTTCTTGAACTGAAAAAAAAACAAACAGAAATTGTAGAATACACTACATATACATATACATATATATATTATTCCACATTTCAGCTTTTAACTGATGTAGAGATGTTAGAAAACTTTTTTCATTATTAAAAAAAAGAAATCTTATTCGAACAAAACAGAATTTATTTTTTTTTTTGACATTTTTACTACAAGTGAATTCAGGCAGCACAATATTATAGTGAGCAGTGAGAAAATGGGCAATATATGATAAAAGCCACTTTTTTTTAAAATTTGCAAAAAATTACATTACATGATTACATAATACAATTTTAAATAAACTATTAGTGTTTTATAGATAAACTTTCAGTCAGGGTTATATGACAAAAAAAGTACATTTATATCTAAAATCTAAAAATAAAAGCCATTAGCAATTATTAAATTAAGTATCCAACATTGGCATACTGATAAATAATAATAATAAAAAAATCTCTAATATCAGCTCATTAACAATTCATAGGTTAGTTAATTCGTTTTTTTTTTTCTTCATTAGTTTGTGTATAACTATACACTACCATTCAAAAAATTTGTGATTGGTAAGATTTATTTATTTATATATTTTTTAATGTTTTAAAAAAAAAAAATCTCATCCTCATTAGCGCTGCATTTATTTGATCAGTAATACAGTAGAAGCAGTAATTATTTATACAGTTATTACAAATTAAAATAACTGCTTTCTATGTAAAATAAAATGTTTTAATTTATTTCTGTATTGTCAAAGCTGAATTTTCAGCAGTCCACATTTTTGTGATATTTTTGTAAAACTATGATACATTTCTCAGGATTCTTTGACTACTATAAAGTCAAAAAGAAAATAATTTATTTAAAATAAAATAAATAATTTTCAGAATTATAGGTGTCCTTGCTGAATACTAGCATTTATTTATTTTACTGACCACAAACTTTTAACAGTAGGGTAAAAGCTAACAAGCTTATTCTCATCTTGTTCAATCTTTTGGCTGTTAAATGTACATACCATATCCAAATACATCCAAATTTAGATGCCAAGTTTTAAAATTCAAATACTGTTCATGTGCCATTCCCACTCTCTCGTCATACCGGTAAGCTTTGTGAGCTCAGCAACTCTCGCTCTCATCGTCTGTAGTTCTTCTTTTAAACCAGGCAGATCAGACAGTTGTTCTTTCAAATTAGTGTTCTCATTTTCCAGTGCTCCCTTCTCAGTGCTATGCATATCTGCCACCATTTTCAGAGCCCGGTCCAACTCTTCTTTCTGCGACTGATCAATGACAAAAACCATATAAGAATTCACCATCTCGAAAAAATTTGCTGAAATGTGCTATAGACATTGCAACAAGGCTATGTAATGGGAAAACTGCATTCACACAGAACCAAAGGACTTTGTAAAAGAAGGTTTTATTACTAATGCAATGAGATTTCATGGCATATGGCTAAAGTTACAAAATAGAGAAACTCTGGACTAACCTCAATCTGAGCCTCTAATATATTTATTTGTTTATTCTCTTGAGCAAGTTTGTCAAGAAGCTCCTAGAAACAGAAGCACAAGTCAGAGGTGAATAAACTTTGGACATGTCAATAATAATACAGAAGGAACACATTAAATAAAGCAACTCACAAACCTGGTCGTTTAATTCTGTACCATCAAAATCATCTGTGAGGGAGAAAACAGATTAGTAATGTTCTTTGAGATTTCACAGATAAGATTAATTGAACTACAAAACTGTTAGTGTCCAAAACAGCAAGTGAACGTCAGTAGTTTATGCAACGGCGGTCACACAGGCATGTTTTGTCAGGATATATTAACCCGGTCTTTCTGTAACACGCTGAAAAATTTGGGGTCGGTAAGATCCTTTTTTGTTTGTGAAAGAACGAAATGAATACATTTATTGCGTAAGGATTCATTCATTAATCAAAAGTAACCATAAAGGTCTATCAAACTTCAAATTCTGATCTTTTAAACATTTATTCATCAAACAATCCTTTTTTTTTTTAAATCACAAAAATATAAGGCAGCGCAAATGTGTATAAATTACAATAATAAGAAATTGTAGCAAATCAGAACAATTCTGAAGGATCATGTGACTCTGAAGACCGGAGTAATTCAGTTTTGCCATCACATGAATACATTTTTAAATATTATAGAAACAATATTTTACCTACTTTAAATAATAATATGTTACAATAGTACTGTTATTACTTTGTTTTTCATCAAATAAACACTTTAGAAACAGAAAAATAAAAATCTTAATGACACCAAACTTTTCTTAAAAAACAAAAATGTAAACAAGCTCATTTTAATTTAGTAACCCTGGCAGTCTTTACAAAAGCTTTATGTCGGCAGAATCTCAGCATTACGCCATTTCAGGGTGAGGCAGCCACTACTGTAACTAAACAACTAAAAAAGGATGAAGTGTGTAATTTCTTGTCCCAAGAGACACCAAACTGCAGTCAGTTTGTTTGAGTGGCCTGAGGAAGTTAGGGAAGCTTGTAGGAAGAGTGTTTGACAAAATGTGGCCCAGAAATTATACACTTCATCTTTAAAAAGGAAGAGCAGAAGCAACCAGCTGATAAGCCCCTTGGTAAAGCAGTGCATCCGCATACAGGCTGATGATAGAGACTGCCCTCGGGTAAATGTACCTTTTTTCCCCCACTCATTTGTTAATGTTTGAATATGTGATGGGAACAAACTCTACCATCATCAGCACTGGAGGGCAAGTCCTATCTACAGCTCAAACACAAGCATATACTGCCACCTAGCTCAAACTATGCACCTACCATCAGACAGATCAACCACAGAACCTGGAAGAATAACAACATGAATGCAACCACTGAAAATGGGGAATTAATGGACTTTATCAATGTATATTGAGGCGTGTACTGATAACCATCGGCTAAATATGAATTATGCACAACTGATGTTATGTGTGATGTCATATGACATCGGTTTTACAGAAAAAATTACAGCGTGTGATTTAGATTTGTGACTTTTTAGATTCTTATCAATGTCACAAAAAAAACTCACCGGAGAAAAAGAATGACCCAACACAGAGAAGGACCAAAGCTCCCACTATCAGCTGATTCAAAGAGAAACCTCGTTTCTCCACTTTCCTCGCTGGAAGGTTGAATTCCTCCTCTTCCTCTTCCTCCTCGTCTGAGCTTCGCTTAAACAATATGGTAGGTTGCACATGACGGAACCTCAGACCATCATCTTCTGCTGAGATGCCCGCTGGAAGTTCAGCACCAAGAGATTCTGAACATTACAGAAATAAAACAAGGAGAAACTAAATAAGTGGTAATATTGTAAAAGTGGGTAGAAATGTAAGTTATAGTGGATAAAAACTGTAGAAACACTCAAGTTCACCAAAAACCTTGTTTCAATCTATTAATAGGTTTTTGAACTCACACACTGCTTCAATACCGCCATCTACAGAATGTTGCGAAAAGTTTTTAAATGTATTTTTAGAAAAAGTTAATACAATCAGAGCTAGTTTTAGTGTTTGGAAGGCTCGACAGGAGGTATTTTAAAAAGTGTTAGCAATTTTGATCAATTTGATTTGGTAACTACTGCGGACATTAAACTGATCATTGATAAGTTGAAACGCCCCGCTGCAAGTTGGGATGTTTTGCCTGCTGACTTGTTGTCCGCGACTTTTGCTTACACTGGGTCTTGTATTGCTGCTATTGTTAATTGCAGTCTTTATACAGGCATTTTTACAGATATTACATATTACACAGACGCACATATTCAGACCCACAATCTCTCTTTTTCCTCTCGCTCTCCAAGTTGTTAAAATTATTAAAGAAATAATGCACTCCCAAAGTGGCAATGTGGCCTCAACACTGCATGGAGACACTGCAAATTTTACATAAACCGAACAGTCTTTCTCTGTTCTTAACCAAATTAAGAACTACATTTGTACTGACTAAACGCAGGTGCTCATAATGCGATGGAAAACGATGTAATTGTATGTATTATTTGTTTGCTTGGAGGGAAAATATGAAATTAATACGAAACATACAACTTTTTTTTTTTGCCTGTCACAAAAAAAAGGTAAATCTTTATGTATACAGATTTTATATATATATATATATATATAGAGAGAGAGAGAGAGAGAGAGAGAGAGAGACAGAGAGAGAGAGAGAGCATTGTTTATATGTATATGATATTTTCATGTGCATCTATATACATATATAGCTATATACAAACACACACACACACATACATGCATATATATATATTATATTATATATTCACATATAAAACAAAACAACATCTAAATACTAAATATAGTGAAAATAAATTTAGGAGCTAAAAAAAAGAAAGATTTTCTTCAACATATAATACTTAAACTTTTTGAACATTATACCTGGCTCTCTGATAATATCTGGGAATTTTTCTGGTAGCTTGATGTCTTCTTTCTCAAAAGTAGGCTCCTCATCAGTTTCAACCTTACCAATGGTTTCAGGGTAAAGGCTGTCAGAGGCGGGGCTTTCTATTGCGGAACCAAATCCTGTATCAGTTTCAGAGGGCGGGGCCAGAGGCGGGGTTTCAGGTGCAGGATGCACATCAGCATGAATATCAAGCACAGGGACGGCAGAGGAATCGCTGATTTCAGAGATGGGGCTCACAGGGACCTCTGGAGAAGAGCTCATTTCTCTGAATGGTTGGGGGGTGGAGGTGGTTTTGGGCTCTGGTTCAGGGGCGGGGCTTTCTTGGACTGGAACATGCTGGACAGGGAAGACGTCAGCAACATCCTCTTCGATGGGTTCGTCAAGGACTGACTCCTCTGAAAACTGAAAGGCGGATTCTGTGGTGATGCTGAAGGGAACAGCACCCAGAAGGTCACTGTCAGGTGGAGAACTGGTGATTGTGTCATGGATGACAGGAGCATGGATCTCAGGATCAAGCTCAACATCGGTATGACCAGAGGCTGCCATTTCCTCAAAGAAATCTGGAGATGTTTCCTGGCAAATCTGGATATCCGACAACATACAATTGTTATTCTTTTACAAAGGAGACAGTCTGGCATTAGGTGTTAAGAAAAAGTCTTTCTGCACTTCAAATTGAGACGACAGACACCCCTTTTAGTAGGATTAATAGATAAACAGAGAAAATATTTACATAGATAAAGTAGTTACAGTCTAATCCAATTTTGCTTTTTTTTTTTTTTTTTGAGACATGCATGAATGGACATCTGAATAAACGAAACAGACTACATCACTTTCAAAATGGCAATGTTTCAGGTGGAATTTAAGACCATGACTTACTTGCACACACAATGTGAACAAAGTGTACAAAACAAATACTGTGATATAAAATGATAACTGAACCTCATACGCTTTACATACCGGTGGTGGTGCACTGACCTGGTGACCCTCCTCTGACAAAACAGTCTCCACCACTGGAGTTTCAGGGTCATGTGACCTCACCTCCAAAGTGCTTCCTGAAAAAAAACAAAGCTTCACATTACAAAAACAACTAACTGGTGTTACATCTTTAGCCATTTCATTTAACAGATTCTCTAAGCAGCAGATTAACATACACTACAGTACATCACACTACAGTTTTGGGGTGGTACCATTTATTTATTTTTGTTTGTATTTCTTTGACTAGTAAAACAGTAATATTGTGAAATATTAAAACAAGTTAAAATACATATAAATTTCCTATTTTAGTTTATTCTTGTGATGTCAAAGCTGAATTGTGAGCTGTCATTACTCCAGTCTTTGATGCCACATGAACCTTTAAAAAAATAATTCTAATATGTTGTTCTGGTGCCCCATCCTTTTGAGCAGTGGTGCAAACAAAAATGTATTATAATAATTATTGATCTATACTACTAATTAAATAAAAAGTAGCATTAAGGAGGAATTAAGTTTATAACCTATTTCCTCTGAAAGACTGGGAGCATCTCCAATACTCTCTGTCCCATCATCCACTGGTGCCGTGGGGTCGGCAGCAGCCTCCTAAAAAACAAAAGCGCACATCACTACATAGGATTCATTCATACAAATCAAATAACGCTAACACAAGCATTTTGATAATACGTTTTGCAGACCTCAGGAGAGAGCAGAGTCCAGCTATTACTGGATGACCCAGTGCTGCCGGTGCTGTTATCAGACATGGCCCTCTTGTGGCTCTGCACAGCACCTACATTATGAAGATAACCACAAGCAGAAAAATGTATTTATCACCATTATCTACTGTTCTGCACACGCCATCTCATTCAGCAGAATGAGTGATAGCATGCATTAATATTGTTGCAAGAATCGCACTGATTTCATAATTCCACCCACACTCTGCAGACAGAAACGTAAAACTAATTTTTGACCACAATAACGCAGTCAACACATCCTATAACTTAACATATTTATAATTTGAAATTGACTACTGATAGTCGATTACCACAAATATGCCATTTTAGTGGATTGTCTTTTTGTTACATCTAATGACATTGCATTATCAATAATACCTAAAACCACAGGTCTTCAGAGACTCGTAACTCAATCATTCAAATTGATTGAACATATTCAAGCAAAACATAAATAAGCATCTTTCAATGAAACATCATTACTACATCCTGAGAGGAATTGTCTAAGGTTTCAAAGCTTTGTCTCTACCTTTTCACAGCTCTGTCACTTCCCTCATTTTAAGTGTTGTGAGCAACATTTGCATTTAAAAACACAATGACTACTAAAAGCCATTATAAGATCTTCGGTCTTACTGTGGAAACAAGCTAAAGCCTCAGCTCATTCATTCATTCATTCAAAATAATGCTAGATTTGTCAATCTTTATATTACATATTTGACACAATGTGTTTATCTGACAGTAATGCAAGTGACAGGCAAGGACAACACATATTGTGAGAAAATGGAGGAAGCCCACATAAACACACGCATAGGTAAATACATCTTAAAAAGAACAGATTCACAAAACAATGCATTTAAAATGAATAAACATAATTTGAACAGGTTTTTCTGTTGCATCCCTCAAGAATCCGTAAACCCATATGGCAAGCCGTTTTACCATGGAATCTAGTATCTATTTCCACGTTACAAGTACTTTTTTTTTTTTTTTTAGATACAAGTATCTTTTCCATGAAATACTAGTGCTTATTCATTAGCTACTAGTGCTTATTCTTTAGGTACTAGTGTTTTTTGTTAAGTTACTAGTACTTATTCATTAGATACTAGCACTTAATTATTAGATACTAGTGCTTATTTATTAGGTACTGGTACTTATTCATTAGATACTTATACTTGTTTATTAGGCACTAGTACTTGTTTATTAGATACTAGTACTTACTGATCAAATACTAGTACTTATGTCAGTACTAGTACGAAAGTACTTAGTGACTAGTAGCTATTATTCTTATTAGTAACAAATGAAAAATTGTATTTTATTTAAATTTAGTACTTCTTGATTAAATACTAGTACTTATTCATTAGATACTAGTACCTATTAAATAGACACTAGTTCTTATTCATTAGATACTAGTACTTATTTGTAAATACTAGTATTTATTTAATATATACTACTGCTAATTCATTAGAAACTAGTGCTTTTTCATTAGATACTAGTACTTATTAAATAGATACTAGTACACATATATTAGAAACTAGTATTTATTTGAAATGTTACTAGTAAGATTTTTTTATTTTACTAGTATCTTTTTTAATTGAACTCTATTGTAGCCATTTGGACCTGTCGTGAGTATGAAAGCAGATTTGACTTGTAAGATAAGAATTGTCACTAGTAGTAATTACAAAAGACACTAGTGTCTAATAAGTACTAGTATCTAATGAATAAGTACTAGTATCTATTAAATAATACTAGTATCTAATGAATGTTTCCTAGTAGCATTTAAATTACTTATAATAATTACTTATTATTACAAGTCAAAATGAAAAGATGATTAAAAACAAAATAACTACCAGTACCTGTTCATTTGGAGATATCCTCAACCTTATAAAGAACTAGTGGGAATGCATTTGGAGATATCTAAATTTAATCAGATCATTTCATAAACATAAGCACCTCTAAACCATCTAATCAGGGCCGACAAGGCAATACAATATATTAAAATTCTGAATGAATTTGCTTAAACAGGGCTAACCGGCTTTGTATGTTAGCCCATATTGCTAATTTTTTACAATGAAGACCCAAGGAAAGATTACAAACATGTTGTTCAACAAAAAAAATATACTGACATGTTTTTACTTCAAATTAACTTTGTAACATCAGTCAAATGTTTGAAAAAACTTTTTTAGTATATTTTATTAACAATGAACAGAATGAGACAGAAATCATGCCATTTTATTATAAAGCCTGTCAATTAGAAACCTCATCACAGCAGGACCGAGCAGGACACTGATTATGATTTTAATAAGTTCCAGGACTTTTTGTTTTTGTAGTTTGTTATAGACTAGATACTTCATAATCAAGCAATAAGCTATTTTATTTCTTTTCTATTTAATAAGCTATATTTTTTCCTGATGAATTTTTATTAGACAGCATTGGAAATAGGAATATGGGTTATTTTATTTTTCCTAACCCATTATTAACCGACAAGATTATGTTAAATTACAATTAAATGTAAAATTGATATGTGACTGAAAACCAGCTAAATTCCTTCTCAGGGATAAATTTTATAAAAGCAAAAAGCAGCATAAACATCAGAACGTGAGGAATTGGTCATGAATGAATGAAACATGAATGGTCGCATCAAGCGCAGAGCTTGTGCAAACTGAGAAAAACATAATAAAGCTATATATATATAAAATAAATAAATAGGCCTCTTTACAAAATATATATTTTTGTAACTAAATAAATCTACAAAACGAAAGAAACAAAACTGCAAGTAGCAACCTATATGCAGAATAGGTTTAAGTTCAGTTCATTTCTCTGATGCGCTCTTTAGAAAGAGACATTCAATTGTTTCCTTTATTTACAGAACCTGTTTTTATTGTGATTGCACACAAATAAAATAAATATTTAAAATAGTGCCTAATTCATGAACGAGTAATGCAAGCCGTTTCCACTTTTATAAGAGAAAAAAAATTATCAAGTGATCCTGCTGGTGCCGTAGCAGCTGTGCATTACTCACATCTTCAGAACAAAATTAACACAAAGCAACATCAAATAAAGATATGTATGTTTGCAAAACTTATCTTTTTTTCCCCATATACAACACTTTAGATACAATAAAATAAATATGATAAATATAATATATTTTATTGTTTTAAACGAGTCTACAGAGAAATGGATATGTAGATTGCATGTTAATGCAAGTAACCGCCGCAAACGTAGGACAAGCATACATCCAGACAACACTCTGAATGCTACTTTAATGTTTGACTCAATATGATCATATCTCAGTCGTTTCCATATTAGAGGAAAGATGAGGTGGAGCTGCTTCAGAACAGGGGGAGTGAAACAACAACCGGGGACAAGCAGTAGCTAGTCCCTTAATTTGCTCATGGTTGTTGATGCATTTTCAGGTTACATTATATATATATATTTTTTTTTTTATTATTTATTTATCTATTTATTTTTTCCACACACATTTTATTTCATAAAACTATTCTCTGAAATCTCGTTGATCATAGTTGTAGCCTATTGTTTTTGGCAGAATTTACTATAATAATTAACTTAGCTTGGATTTTCCATCCCTATAGTCCCTAAATATAAAAAAATATACCCCATGTAAATGCAGGAAATGGGATTTAAATCGAATCCCACCAATTCTCAAACCAAAGCTACACCCTTGTGTACAGCAAACCTATTTTTTTTTGGTTTGTTTGATTTCAATTAGGATTTATGATTATGTATTTTTTTTTCCAAACAAATAAAATGAAGAGCATTAATGTAAAACATTCAGTGTCTTCAGCACCGATGTGCCCAGTGCCCACAGAATATTAATATAAAAACATTTAATGTCTGTAGCACCAGTGCAATATGCAAAAAAAAAAAAAAAAAAAAATGTATTGTACAAACTGGTATGACATTTATTGTTTATACTGGATTTAAATTTTTTTTTTAAATAATAGATAATAAATTGGTGACTTATCTAGATTCAGTGATTGATGACCAACAAGCACATTAGGCTAGCGTGTTTACGAAATAAGTTTACAAAAATATGTTCTCCATGTGTCTGTGTACAAATTAATGTTTCTTGTCTATGTTGTTTCCTCCAAAAAAATTACATCCATCTCTTTTTTTCTTTTTCCTAATCTCTCTCCTATAGCCTATGTTGCTGGTTCATTAATATTTAATATCCGATTAGCATACTAGTCATTACTGGAATAAGCACTTGTAACGTACTAGAATCTAAAGTTAATGGATAACTTTAGAAAAGACACTAGTAACGTTAACCAAGAATAAACAGCTAATGAATAAGGTTTATAGAGTTATTGTTAAAACGGCTTGCCACAGAACCCAAACACTTATTATATAACCCACACTGGCGCTCTGTTTGCCTTATTTATTCAATTAGAAGCGATGTAATCAGCAAGATAACGATTACAGCTATTATATTACAATGGGCAAACACAAGTCACGAACAATACACAAAAGACTGCTGCAGTCTATAAATCCACACTCAAATGTGACCAAAAATGGTCGGACGGCCTCGGTGCATTCCTGGCCTATTGTTTATCGCGATTAAATGGACATATTTAATTCGGCAACGCGCTGTCATGATGGTGATGCACAGCGTAGGCTGCGTATTGACATTGTGTGCTGTGGCCAATTCAGCGTTCAGCAACACCACACGCCATGCAGAATGAACCCAACCCTCCTTCGCATGAAATAAGAATCCTTACCTACTCGTTCCAGTATATGTACACGGATGCTGATGCATGAAACGCTTACCGTGCTTAAAACTGCCTCAGACGAGTTGCGCACGCGATATTCTATCTGCAACCGTTTAATTTCACCACGCGCGATCCGTCTTGGGAACTTCGCAACTTCGGGAATTCCGAGTTTGCGTTTCTCTCCAGTGGGACTCTGATAGCGTTCCGCTTAAACACTAAAGAGCCAATGGGACTAAAGCGTCGTGTAGGAAGTACAGACAGCTCATTTCAGCTGTGACTGACAAAGGCAGGTGAAAGTGACAATCTGAACGTGAAGTGCGGTCTTATCGTTGACTTGAGGGGAAGTAAAGACTCCCAACAACATGCACAAACTCCCTATATATAGGGACAAGACATGTTCTCTTCCAGCAGTCTAAGGACACGTCTACACAACAAGAGCTAAATCTGTTGGGACTTCCCGAATGCCTGACTGTTACAACTGGACTGGCCTAAATAAACATTGCTCTTGTGTTGCAACATGTTCTCTTGTAATTAACACATAGCTAAAGCAAATAGATATGTATAAAGCATTGCTGTATTAAATAAAAGGAAGCAACAAAACTACATACCTACATAAAAAACACCCACCACCCAAAATCATTTCAGTTTTTAATAAATTAAACAACAGTAGAAACATTCAAATAAATTACATTAACAATGATCTCCAATTTTTCAATAAAAATAATAAAAAAGTTGGATTATTAGGCTATATCCTGTTATGTTATCAGAAGCTAACAAAGTAAAAAGTATAGGCCTATATAAAGGATATCATAATAGTAATAGTTGATTAATAATTATAACCATTTCATTTGCTCTGGTAGTAATTCTAGATAGGCCTACATTATTAACCGAATTGTTTCGATTTTTAGAATGCACATCGATTGTTTTCCATCAACATTTACACACATTTACAACAGTACATAAAATCTGGTTTGATTTTTGCATTGGTTTGAGCAAAAACTGCAGACAGGCTAAATGAACTGACTGCAGGTGGCGTTTATGGAACATCAGAAATAGGGCTGTGAATGTTTCATATTTAAGGTATAGTACAATCGGCACGTCATTACTGCAAAAAAAAACAAAAAAAAAAAACTGACAGGTAGCTGGGGAATGAGTTTAGGTTTGGATTAAATTAAATCTTAAAGTTTAATTAAAAAAAATATTCTATATGTACAAAACATTGCAACAATGCTACAACAACTACGAAAGATCACTTTTGGTAGGTTACTACTGAGGTCCTCTGGTTAACGTCATTACAATTGCTAGGTCTGAAGCAAAATGTGTTTTGATAACTTTGACTTTCAGATTCAGTTGAAACAATTTAGATTTTTTGCAGTTTCCTTCTCTTCTTTTTTTTAATTTATTCTCTCTTTTTTTTTTTTATAATTATTTTTATATTTCATATATGTTACCAATGTTCAACAATGCAATGCCTTTTCCATTCCATTTTCCATTTACAATTACATTTCAGTCATTTAGCAGACATTTGTTATCCAAAGCCACTTACAAATGAAGGCAATAAAAGCAATCAAAAAGAGCAACACATGCAAGCACTATGACAAGTCTCAGTTATTCCTAACACAAATACTTTGGTTAAAATTGTTCCATTGTAGTTTAAAAACACCTATTTTATCCTGTCATAATCAGGGCAGGTCTAAGGTAAAGACCTTAGAAATGTATAAATGTACATATATCAGTCTTGCCAATCAACAATTGTGGGAGGGGCTTGTGCAGAACCAAGTCATTTTTTGAGAATAGGAATTAAAAATAAATAAATAAACATTTGGTGAATTTTTATCATTATAAGATGGATACAGACACTTACAACATATTTATGTTCAAACAGCTTGTAAAGTGAATTTTGCATCTGATGACCCCTCTAAGAAAACAAGTAGATAGAATATAGGAAAAGAAACGTAATTTTCTTTCTAGAAACAAGTAGATAAGAGAGAACCGTTGTTGGGTTTTAAAGAAAAACTAGCAGTTAGATAATACTACATGCAGTTGGTAGAGGGTCAAAATCTTGAACAAACTGCTTTGCAAAATGTACTGTACTTATAAATGTACTAATAATAAACTAATACAAATTTTAGTGTCTGAATACTTTTTGGGGTCAATGCTGTAAGACATTATTATTATTTGTTCTGTATATTGCATTATGTCTGGATCTTGTATTCATAACAGCAACATTCATTCCAGACCTCTTCAGGCAGTAGTGCTGCTTTTTAGCATATGGTGACCATAAGACTTCCAGAATGCTCCGCTGCCATTACAGAGGGAACTTTTTCAATGCAGGCAACTGGATCATTGAGGAACCACAGAATGATGAGTAATCACTGCAGCTCATTTCAAGTGCTTTCTGCTGTTTTTGTGCATACTTTCAGTGAACTTTCCAGAGCTCTTGCCAGTTTTACATTTCAATCTTACTTCTTTGACAGAAAAGAACGGCTTGTTATAAACCATGCAGAGGGAGATGGTGGACATATGATCACCCTTGGGACTTCAGCTCAACACAAACTTTCATCAGAAGTGCTCCGAGGGGAATGAAAGAAGAAAAAAAAACCCGGCAACACATTCACGGGCTTAAACAGAGAAACATGAAAGATTACAGAAGGAAGCAACTGACTCATTTTTAATGGATCACATAAACATGTGGTCAGTGCAAATTTACATCAAATACAAAGAGTGCTATTGTCGCAGAGGTTGTATATTATACATGTTTAAACATGTATAATATTCATCATATTAAAAAGAGAGAGAACCTGCTGATTTAATGGCTGCCAGAGCTGTCATTTAACAGCCATAACAATCAAAAGCTAATTATTAATTCATAGGTCACTCCTCCAACTCCAAGATACTTGACAAAAAAATAATAACATATGATCATGGCCCATTTTGTTACTCTAACCCGACTCATCAGTGGAATATTTGATATGTTGTAGGCTATTGCATCTATTTTTCATTTTTAATTGCAATAGGCTACACATCAGTTTTCACAAAATGGTGAACGTTTATCTTTTTACTTCTGGCTGTTGTTTGGCAGTATTTCTTTATTAAAATGCATGTCAGAATCCCATCTGGTTCAACTAAATGGACATTTTGAACTCTAGGTGCAACTCTTTATTTCTATAAAACAAGTTTGTGAGACATCAACATGTTATTGTTGTTGTTTTTTAATTGAAGATTACATACATTTGCATTTGTTAAAGCAGCATGTTGAGATTAATCAACTGGGGAAGAATGGCGATATCAATTAGAGTCTATTTTTTCGAGATTTGCAAAGAGGGCTTCATTTACACCAATATGCAGGAACACGTAGCCTATAGCAAATATTTTAAAACCGCGACGTTTAGATTGATTTGGTTACAGAGATTTGTACATTTGGGAAGGTTTGGCCGGACGTGCCACGTCACGCGGCGTGAATCCATCTATTGGTCAAACGAGAGCATATGCTGCTCCTTTTTCCTCCCTATGGCAGTTTTACGCCCCAAACAGTAAATAATATTTTGCCCAATCAGCTTAAAGCTGAAACGTTCGAGAAACACTTTTATGTTTGTCATATGCATCTTTAATCGGCTTTGCGTTCGTTTCTAGCAGTCGTACCCTTTGTGTTGGTTTCTTTTGCATCACTTTTCGAGACAATGGAGTCTCTTCGCCATCAGCGCTTACAGCCCGGTATCGGATACGGAGCGAGCGCGACCGGGACTCTCCGGTCCCTGCGGCCCGGAGTAACCGGCACTCTTTCCTCGGCTCAGGGTTCTCACGTCTCGGTGTCTGCCTCCCCGGGGCCGCCGCCACCACCGCCGCCCCTCCAGCTCCACAGCCTCGGGTCCGGTATCATGGGCAGCGGGTTCGGTTCGGTGGACATGTCGGCGGGTCTGGGTCTGGGTCTGTCCAATCCCAGCAACCCGGCGGTTCTGAGAGAGGCAGTGGACGCGGTGGTCCGGAGCTTTGCCAAACACACGCAAGGATACGGCAGGGGTATGTGGGGTGAACATGGACATGTTTTGCACATGAGCGCATAAGGGTCAACGATAAACCATTATATTTCTTTTTAACAATTAAAATGCAAATATTAAAAAAAAATATTAAGAATGTAAACATATGTATTCAAATTGATTCTTATACGCAATTTTATACATTAGATGTTTAAATTAAATCACTTTTAAATAGGCTATGCCAGTAGGCCTGTTTAAAAAGTAGTTTAAGCATTTTATAAGTAAAATAAAATTTCACATGCACATTAAGCAACAAATCTCTATATTCACAAACTGACTTCTTAAAATTAATTTAATAGTTTATCTATCTGTCTATCTCCGTTTACAAATATTAATCATATAGGTATATGTTTTTTCGTTTACAGTTACACCACCCAGACATTGACTTTAAACCCTCTAAAATATAACCTTTTTAAAGTCGTAAATTAAAACTTGGTTATCCTCTGTAAAGACCATCCTCTGCATTTTTAATGTATTTTTTAATTATTAAACAGACTAGATCTGGACAAAAAATGTGGCATTTAATTAACCCACATGCAAGATATTTCAAGTAAACGCATTCAGAAATGAATATTGAAATATCTTACAAATTTGCTTAAAAAAAAAAAGGAATTTAAATCATAAAACATGACCTCTGGCAGTGTCTCAGTAGTAGAGAGAAAAAAAACATTTAGCATAAATCCTATATTTAAAAGGATTAAGATTTTTTGCATGGGTTGTAAATTATATAAACTTATTTAAATTAAGATGAGTGTCATCAAGTATAATAAACAAGAAAGGCAGTGTGGTTAATTGTTATGAAAATGTCACAGAGCTAATAACTAAATCTAGTTTTCTCGGAATACATTGATTTCCTTTGATTTTCAATATTTTACCAAGACATGTTTTTCATTAGATGTCCTCATGCAGCTCCCTAACTAGACAGCATTTTGCAGGACCTTAGCTGTGTTTAAACACTCGAGCACTCAGACTGAGCCCCCTGACATGCTGACCTAATTACATTAAATGGATTATTGTCGGATAGACTGTAGCCAGTGTTCTTTACAGGCAGGCTAAGTGTTTTAAATCTAGCTCCTAGACACTTCAAACCGTCTGAATGCAACCTCCAAGAAGCTTAGCTTTCATTTGCAGGAGAAAGACCTAATATATTTGTGCAGCTGTGATGATTTTCACATTACTCCTGTCTAAATACACCACCCTTATTTCCTGTTAGAAACTAGTATCTAAGCAATTCCACAACAACAAGCTTCCTTCAAATTAGCCATTCAGTGAGCATGCGCTTTGCATTGTTTACGGACACGATCATAAAGAAAGATGAATTTATGAACTTGTTTGTAAAAGTATTGTTCTTCAAGTTGTTCCAAACCTGTATGAGCTGCTGCTTCTGTTGAACACACAACCGAACGGTTGCCAGAACCCATTGTCAGGTTTGGAACAACTTGAGGGAAAGTAAATGATGACCGAATTTTCACTTCTGTGTGAACTCTCGTTAGGCATATTAATAACACAAGACAGCAGCTAAGCAAAGTTAAAAACTAGTTTTGATTCACCACAGAGGGTCTTTACATTTCTTCAACTTGAATACAATTAGCAAAACTGAAGAATTAGTGCATGATACCAGGTGTTTGATGCCAAATTTGAACTCACAAGCCTTAAAACTTAGTAGAATGGTGTTGTAGACTTTGATCTGATGGTCTTATTCCCACAGTGAATGTGGTGGAGGCCTTGCAGGAGTTCTGGCAGATGAAGCAGTCCAGAGGCGCTGACCTGAGGAACGGGGCTCTTGTCGTCTATGAGATGGTCCCATCAAATAACCCCCCTTACATCTGCTACGTCAGTCTCCCCGGGGGAAGTTGCTTCGGGAGTTTTCAGGCAAGCACTATTCTTTTTACATTCTCCAACGCATTTGTCTTGGAACTTCAGATCTTCAGAAATAAATAATCGTGTTTTGGTTGCCATCTGCGTCCGCATATTTTCTGCCTAATGTTTTCTCCTGAGGATCTCTTGGAATTGAATTCTGTGAGCATCTTCAGGATTCGATTACAGTGTGGTTAAATACCCTCTTTGATCTTCTCAGTTCTGCCCGACCAAAGCCGAAGCAAGACGGAGCGCGGCCAAAATTGCCCTAATGAATTCTGTTTTCAATGAGCATCCTTCTCGCCGCATCACAGATGAGTTCATAGAGAAGAGTGTGTGTGAGGCTTTAGCCTCTTTTAATGTGAGTTCTCACAGTTAGTGGATTTTTCTTCCCGTTAAAGAGATGTGCTTACTTGGTTTACACCTTATTTCTCCTGGGGAAACCCATGCAGTTACAATGAATAGGCACTGGAGCTTTTAAAGGGTTCGTTTACCCAAAAATGAAAATTCTGTCATTAATTGCTCACCCTCTTGTCATTTCAAAAGTTTAAGACCGCTCATCTCCAGAACACAAATTGAGATATTTTTGATAGGGCTCTCTGAAACTCCACAGACAGCAAGGATCTTCACACGATCAAGACTCAAATAGGAGATCACTAAAATATCTACAGGACATCAAGTGGTTCAACTGTAATGTTACGAAACTACGAGAATACTTTTTATGTGCAAAGAAAACAAAGATAATCATTTATTCAACTATTCGAGTCCTCAGCGTCACCCTGTAGCGCTTTTTTGGGAAGCATCACATATGTAAACAACATATGTTGTTTATATACAGATTATTTTACAGATGTCCTTATTAAGTTTCTGAGCCTTGATCATGTTAGGATCTTTGCGGTCTATGGGAGGGCCAGAGAGATCTAAGAACGCATCAAAACTATCTTAATTTGTGTTTTGAAGATGAACAGAAGTCTTATGGGTTTGGAACGACATGGGAGGGAGTAATTAATGACAGAAGTTTTATTTTTTGGTGAACTATTCCTTTAGGCTTTGTAAAAATATAAATGCATTTAGTGTCCCTTTTGATCAATTTAATGCAATCCTTGCTGAATTTCTTTTTTAAAATCAAACCTAGATCTTTTTATCAATATTGTACTGTTGACATCATTGACCTTTTGTATTTACTGTAGGGAAACAAAGAAGAAGCTGATAACCCTAGTACAGGCATCGGTGCTTTTCGGTTCATGTTGGAGTCTAATAAGGGGAAATCAATGCTTGAGTTTCAGGTAAGTGAGATCATTTTTGAATTATATGAAAAGTTGTGAGTAAGTGTACAGGTGGGTTTTCATTTTTGACCTATTTCTTAGGAGCTGATGACAGTTTTCCAGCTTCTCCATTGGAATGGTAGTCTGAAAGCCATGAGAGAAAGGCAATGCTCTCGTCAGGTAAAGACAAACATTCATTTTTAGTAATACTTAAATTAAGTCATATCATGTCTACCTTCATCTTTTGAAATAATGGTTTACCCACTATGTAAAACATGCTGTAACCTTCAGATCTCAAAACATCCTCCTCACTCCAAAAATGACATTTATTATAACTACTCTGACAAGATTGACCATGGTAACATGTCAACAACAACTATTTGGAGTTCAGTCACAGAGAACAAAATAGAAAATAGCAGAATAGAAACTACTATTCCTAATAGGAAACGAATGAGAAGTAAAATATTATAATATAATACAATATAATATATTTAAATTGTAATGAAATAAACAATAAATAAAAGAAAATATACAAAAGAAAAACTAGTTTCCAAGGGGACATTTATCATTTTTATTTAGTTTAACTTAATATACTAAAATAAAAATTATTAAAAAGCAATATAGCCTTTAAAAAAACGAATTAAATTTAGAAATAAAAATGCTAACTAAAGTAACTAAAATGAAAATGGAAAAGGTAAATCTAAAATAAATTCTTAATATTAGTAAATAACTATAAAAGTAAATCAGGAATAGTAGAATAACACTGGCAAAAATGTTCATGAAAAGTAAAATATAATTGCATTTTTGCACAGAAAAATATTTATACACACACACACACACACACATACACACACATATATATACATATGCACACATACAGATACATATACACACATACAGATACATATACACACATACAGATATATATATATATATATATATATATATACACATATACACATACATATACATATGCACACATACAGATACATATACACACATACAGATATATTATACA
>JAUMHG010000242.1:462948-480499 GCA_032359395.1 Enteromius anoplus
TGAGCGTAACTATTACGCCTCTAGACTGTTACGTAACAGTCTGTGTTGTGTTGGAATTTGACCGTCGTCTTCTGCAAACACTTGATTAATATAAGAAGTAGGAAACGATGGTGTTTGAGACTCACCAGCATGTTATGTCCATGTACTGAACTGTTATTAATCAACCATGCCAAGGTAAATTCAGTTTTCCATTCTATGGCACCTTTAAACAAATTTTAACTCTTGAACATTATTAACATAATTTGTAGTGTTCAGAGTATGCTTTTGTTCCTATAGCTACTTCAGGAGGGACAGCCCAAGGACAGCGTCCAGACACGCACAGGACAACTAGTGAGTTAACGTGTCTTTTCGACTATAAAACATTAATATATAAGCTGCTATGTGTTTGATTACAAAATGACATGCTTGATGAGTTGCTTAATTTAGTGTGTGTGTTCTTGTTACAGACTGTTAATTTCTTGAAGAAAACTCGGCTTGTAGTTCCCATGCACACTTCAATTCAATATTCGCTCACTAAAGAGATCGTTTGCAGACAGTTTCTTAGACGGGTAAGATATATTTAAGTATTGTTCACATCATGCAATGCAGCGTTTAGCTTTCTTTTTAGCATTTGCTGTGTTTCTGTCCACAGCTCGCTTTGGTTGTGCCGACACATGCCTTGACTCTTCCAGAAGAACCAATCACCGGGCCTGGAGAGTACTGGTGTGATGTCACAGTAAGTACATTTGCGATCATTTAGCTCAAATGCTCTCATATAATTCATTCATTCATTGCTTGCAAAACTTGCTATCTGAATGTCGTTGTTTCCTCTCTCAGGTGAACGGAGTGGACACAGTCAGGGTGTCCATGTCTGTGGTGCCGTATGTGGATCCCAGTCAACTGCTGCTAATGAAGAAACAGGAAAAGCAAGAGCAGTCGGATTGAGAATAGAGTTTTTCTTCACTAAAAGGCTTTGTAGGAAACAGCAAGGAATTTGTACAAATAAAAAGATTTGTTTATTTCTTTCTGTGTGATCCGTTTTGTTTTTTTTTTGTTTTTTTAATTTGACCTAAAGAGTTAAAAATTTATCAGGATGACATTCTTAGAATGTATTAATTAATGAAAATTTAAGTTTAATTGTGTATTTTAAAATAATACAAAATGCAATTATGTATTTATTTATACATTTTATTAACTATATTTCCTATTATGCAAAGTACATTATTTCGAAGAGAGAAGAAGCTTTGCTTATGTTTTTTATTTATTAATAAAATCATGTACTTTGTATAATTATCACTCATTTTAAATACATTTTTATTCTTATTTCAAGTAATAGGTCACCTAGTAACCTAATTCCTTTCCTTCAAGAACAGCCTAGAGTTGCCATCTCACTTCAGAGTGTACAAAACATCACTGCAATTTTTATTGGGTCATCTTGTTACCGTTCGTTGTGTGATATGACAAAATATTCTGGGAAGCAACTGTTTAAACATGGTTAGTCGGTCTCGAAAGGGTGCTCCAAATGCAGGGTCAATGGACCCAAGGTGCCCCGTCATGAATCAAGAGACATCCTGGTCTTTACAACATACTGGTGATGGTAACATCTTTTTTATTGGGGGTGGGTGTCCGCCTTTAATTCAATAGGGGTGATCATAGCAGACCAATGCAAAAAAAAAAATCAGAGTTCTACTGTACATGTTTTCCATTCTCTAGAAATTTAGTGTTTTATTTACTACCAGTCCAATTTATTTTAACGGGCTAAAATCAGCTTTATTTGATTTTCAAGTGATTAATTAACTTTTTTTTTTTTTTTTAGTTAATAAAAACACCCAATTTAATTCGTCAATTAACATGAAATCATTGTTCAATTTAATGTTTCGTAACTTATTTCTAAATTTTGAGCATTTTTACATACATTTCCTAATCTTCCGCAACTCATGTAAGTCATGTAAACGTCAAAATATATTGTGAAGAAAATGTATTTTGCACAGGTTTACATATTTTTTTTTCTGGCAGTGAACTATTTTACACATAACACATGTTGTATATTTTCTACACTGAGATTGTTATACTTTATTCATGATTCTACAATTAACATTCATGAAAACAAGCAGCTAAAAGAAGGGAAGATTCACGCAAACACTTTTTCACAAGGTTTTTGTAGCAACACTTTATAATAAGATCGTATACATTAACATGTAATATTAATTTAATTCATTATGAACTAACAATAAACAATATTTCTTAAGGAACACTGACCAAAAAACCCCAAATCATAACATGAGTCACATGAACTAATGCCAACAAACCTATTGTAAAGTGTTTGCAGTTTCTTTCACATTTTTAAACGTTATTTTTATATATGCCACTGCTCACGATGGCAGTGTGGAAGACGAGACCTTCCCAAGTCAATCATTCAATAAACAAATAAATCATGTCAACCTACAAGAGCAACTATTATGTTACAAGTGACCCAAAACCCAATGTAGTTCAAATGGAAAGATAATATTAGGTAGACAACCGGGAGCCATCTTAAACATTATAATAGCAGCCAATGCTTTAAAGTCTTTCTGAAACATCTCTGAAAGCTGGCAAAAAGATGACCTTTCTTTATCGGCTGCAGTCTCTGACAAAATCTGCTCGACATTAGGTAGATGTGTGCGCAACATCTTGATATCCAGCCCATCAGAATCCATACTTGGCTTGCGTTTGTCGTCGAGTTAACTTGTTTTCAGCCCAGCTGTTCTTGAGTTCCAGCTCGCGTTCCTTGGCCTGGTGAATCAGATACGTGATTTGGTGCTTGCGTCTCTGTTGACCCGTTGGCTGATCTCCTTTTTTCTGCAAATGAGATGGAAATGTCAAACCTTTTCTTTCATTTATCTCCTTCAAACAAAAACGGACACTTGAAGGACTCACCTTGCTGAAGGACTTGCGGGGCTCTGCCTCCGCTGTCATGTTCTTTGTCATCCATTGCTTATTTCCGCTCAGCTGATCGTCTCCTTTGATCTCCAAGAACTTGATTTCTTCTCTTCCGCGATTCTGTTTGCCCTGTAGCCGCCGAAACTGGAATACGAAAAAAAAGGAAAAAAAAGAAAAAAAAAACATTAATTGAATCATCCAAGACTCACTCATGTCATGTGCTGTCAAGATGTTGGGAAGCACTAGATATTTGCTAGAGCATTTTTAGTGGTTGGTAGGTTGCTATACTTTATTTGACACCTCTTTTGCATTCACCAGGCAAAATTATATACAAGATCTTAATCTGTATGAAATGAAGCATCATTTAAAGATGAGAGTAATATTTAGGGTTATGGTGTAAAAAAAAATCTGATCAGCTAAGGACAAAATTTCACCAATCAACATGATGTTACAATAATGACAATAGTTATTATTAATAGTTAAATATTTTATTATTTAAATTACAATAATTAAATTAATTTAGAGATATTACACTATATTTACTGATGTACTAAAAGACAAAAAATGTACTTTAAATAATAAAAATGTTTTTATTAAATTAAAATGTATTTAAATTACAATAAATCACTATATATAGGTCACTATTATAATAAGTCACTATTACTAAAATATATGTAATATTTACAAATATTATAATCTACAATAAAAGCAAAAATATAATAAATCATCATATTAGATTTTTTTAATACTAAAATTACAAAATTAATTCCTGTATAACAAAGAAATATATATTTATGAGAAATAAATTACCATTGCAATATTACTATTTTGTATAATAAAAATTTAATACATAAAAATTTGCAATAACACATTTGTGCTGTAATAATCTAATAATAATTATAATAATGTAAAAATATGATTATCTTGATCACCATATTGTATTTTTTTATTATTAAAGTACATGTTACTAAAACATGTTATTGCTATAATAAAAACTATAATTAAATGAAACTAATTTGAATAAGAAATTAAAAATATCCATAATAATGTTTATTTTAAAGTATAATAATAAAATTACAATACTAATATTTATGTCTAGGAGTAGAATAGTAGTCATGTAGTAATGAGTAGTAATTTTTCCACATATGACAGCTGATTGTGTGGGTCATACTTCAGTTTGAAAAATATGGAAATCTATATAAATACAGAAAAACAGACGTTACAAACAACTCACTGCTTCATCATTGAACAATGAAGAGGATCCTGAATCAGCTTGCTCATCAGCCGCAGGGTTCGAGTCTTGGTAATATCCTTCACCATAGTAATCCTACCAAACATATGCATAAAACATCAGCTGCTGACATGACAAGCAATATACTGGTGTATGAAGCTTATTCATAATGATGGGTTATACCTGTGGAGAGGTCTCTGGCAGTGGATTTCCTGGATACTGATGTTGATATTCTTCGCTCTCGTAGTCTTGCATGGCTCCGGCTGACCTGCTGTAACTGTCTGTGTTCGGAACAAAGTCCAGCGGGGCGTCCTCCACACCGGGTGGAGGGTGCAGCGAGGGAACGTACTGCTGAGACTGAGGGATTTGAGACATGACAGGCTGTGCTGAGCTTTCCGGAAGGGAAAAGTAGTTCTCTGGAGCGAGTTCATCGTCACTTCCCTCTTCATCCGCGGCCATTTGTTTGGCTAGCTGCAGCGCTGCTGACTTGGCAGCCGCTTTGATGGCAGACGGGGACGGGCTGCTTCCAGAAAGACCCTGTGACTTTGCTGGGGTTGTCTTCGGCTTGTCCGAGCCGGGGCGTTTGGTTAGGGTGTGCGGCAGCAGGGGCCGCTCGGTCACCTTCACCACCAGATTCTTAGGCTGGGGCAGTAGAGAGGAGAGACCTCCACCTCCCTGGAAGAATATGGAGAAAATATTCTCATTCAGTATTACGTAACTCCACCCAGACCATTTGTCAAATGTCAGTATCAAAAGAAATTCACAAAAGTGATTTTATGTCAATAGAAGGCGCATTAAATGTAAGTAAAATGTCTACTTTGAAGGTTTTAATTTAAGTTTTTGGAGAATAAAATAATGTTACATTGTCATTCAGTGTAACACAATATTTATATAGAAATTCAAATATAATGCCTATTCTGCCTTGTACAAAAGAATAAAGAAGCATGTTCAATTTTGTTGTTTGAGTAAAAAAATCTTACTGACAATTGGGCAAAAAATGTAAAACAACCAATTAGTATTCGGAGTGAAAGTAATTTGTCTTTTAATATTTTGATTTTTTTGCTGCCACAACCAACAGCTCATTATCATATTAATTAAGATATATTTTATGTTTAGTCTACTACA
Source organism: Enteromius anoplus (assembly GCA_032359395.1). NCBI lineage: Eukaryota > Metazoa > Chordata > Actinopteri > Cypriniformes > Cyprinidae > Enteromius > Enteromius anoplus. The sequence goes on from JAUMHG010000242.1 coordinate 468,203, forward strand.
AAATATGCATAAAAATATTTAAGCAGTTTGAGAGGAGAAAGATTTCCTTGTTATGATTCTCTTAGTGCTGCAAAACAATTAATCACATCCGAAATAAAAGTACAAAACATATATCAGTGTACTGCTATATTTATGAGGTGTATATAAATACACACATGCATGTATATATTTAGGAAAAGGTGTTATGCTTGTATATTAAATACTAATGTATAATATAAACTATATGAATATAAATATATACATGCAAATACTTTCAAAATATATATAAATACACACACAAAACAAAAACAGCACTAGATTGTTTGATTGGTGGAGATTTCTGCAGAGTAGATCTGTTTTTGTTTTGCTGTTTGTCTTTTTAATGGTTTATAAGTTAGAATTAAAATTTAAAAATGTACCTATGAAAAAAAGAGGACATTTTTGTGTCCAAAACCTGACTGTTGCAATCAATAAAGGAACGGCATACTTAATAGGTGATTCTACATAATGTATATTAAATAAATATATTTATAATGAGTATTTGTAATATTAATATTATTTATAATACTAATTAATATTTTATATACTTAAATATTAAAAACAGCTTGTGCAATTCTAAGTAACTAATACATTTAAATATAATTATAGATATTTAATATTTAAAGGAATAGTTCATCATTTACTCACCCTTGAGTAGTTCCAAGCCTCTATGAATTTCTTTGTAAACATTTGTAACCAGGCTGTTTTGGGTCAACATTGACTTCCATAGTAGGTAAAAAATCCAATGTAAGTCAGTGGTGACCCAAACATTTTTCAACATATCAAGAAATTCATACAGATTTCTGGACTACTCGAGGGTGAGTAAATGATGACAGAGTTTTCATTTTGCTTTAAGGATGTTTTTATATAGCTTGTTTAGTTTTAGGTGCCAGAAAAGGGAAATATTCATTTAAAACTAAATTACAGATTTTTTGGTGAAGAGGGGAACAAACCCCAAATAGACTCTGAACCATACCTGAGGAGCTGATTTCTTTCGGACGGGCTCGTCATCATCAGAGTCAGACTAGACCAGAAAAACACCATCAGTCAGAAACGGTTTCGGTGAAATGATTGGGGAATGGGTATTAATGGATCTGTAAAACTCACGTCTGCTGGTTTTATTTCAGGAACGGTGATTTTAACAGGTTCTGTGCGTTTCTTGGGTTTGGGCAGATCCATAGTCATCTTCTTAGGCTGAGGAGCTGATGTTTGATTCGAGGTTTTCGGCGGGGGCAGAGACGCGAAGAGTCCGCCGATCTTACCTGCGGGGCGAGGAGGTGAAGCGGACGAGTCATCGCGATCACTGTCGTCGCTGCTGTCGTACGCTACCAGAGACATCTCCACCGCTCAGACCAGATCAGTTCACACGAAAGAATCGCCGACGAGCTACTTTTGCAGCACTTTCATCAAAGCAGCTCCACTGATCTCATATCTTCCCCTACTCCCAGATTGATTTGGGGAAATTTTGCGCGTAAATATCTAATAAATATCAGATCTCAACATCGACGACAAATTCTCCTCCGGATAAATCAACGCTTGCAGTAAGAACAGTGCTTGCATTGGAAATGCAGTTTTTAAAATTAATATTCTCCTTGCAAAACGAGAATAAAACAGAAATATGTTAGTCTAAACAAACAAGGGGTAACTGCAAATAACCATAAATCGTTCCTCTCTAACCATTAGACCCATAAACATTTTATTTCTTCCACCATCGTGAAGTTTGTCCTCAACATCCGCTGCACCGCTTCACAGGATTCCGCGACACTGACACCAACTGGACTGGAGTGGAATCTGGACAATGTTCAAATATTCAAAACCAATTAAAAAAAATCCCGCTTAACTGAGCCAAAGGTCAACTCGAGAAGCTCTAGTCTACATCGAATCCCTTCACATAATATTTTATCATTATATTTTATCATAAGGAAACTGGGATTTGTTAGACAAATAGACAGCCATATTTCATCATTGCTAGGACAAATTAATGCAATTGTTTTATTACTAGTTCAGGCATCAGTTGGAAACACATTTGCAAATAAATCTCTATAATTAAAAATATGATTTCGATCTTTTATAATCTGTTTAGAATGTAAACAGAGTTTACAACTTGTTTAGTAAAGGTTATTGTTTAGGCAGATTGGGGAAACTGAGTGGGGTTGGTAATATTTTTTTTATGTTTCTGAAAGAATTCTCTTACGCTCACCAAGGCTAAATATATTTCAGAAATACAGTAAACGTAGTAATATTGTAAATGATTTGAATACAAAACAGTTGATATTTCAGAAGTCATTACTCCAGTCTTTTCTTTTAAACATTGATTTTAAACATCAATGATAAAAACGGTTGTGTTAAAAGGGGTCATACATGCACTTTTACAAGCTGTTTGGACTGAAATGTGTGTTGGGAGTGTGTGTACACAACCACCCTGCAATGAAAAAGATCCACAAGCCCCTTCTGAAATCAAGCCATTCTCAAATGCATGTCGGTGTGGTTTCACACTGACAGAGGCCACGCCCACAATAGTTGATTGACAGCAGCGTGTCACACAGACTGAACCTGTGTCTTACCTCAGACCCACCCTGAGTGCAGTGTTGCCAAATTAGTGACTTGTAGCCCGTGAAGATTTAAAGGGGAAGTACACAGAACAGAGTGATTTCTAAAGAGCGTTTTTTTACACGATCTTTGAGAAATTTTAAAACAAACTATACCACAAACTTTCCATTGAGACCCTAAATAATCATATTTGCTTGTGGAAAATTGGCTTTGTATGTAATAATTTTCCTGCTTTTTCAGGATTCTTTGGAGTGTTTAAAATAGCATTTATTTGAAATAGAAATCACTTGTAACATTACAAATTTTTCCCTTCCTCTCTCTCTTTTAAATGTTCAACACATTCTTGCTAAGTATTGATTTCTCGAAAAAAAAAAAAAAAAATCTTTCAGACCCTAACCTTTTGAATGGTAAAGTACATTTGTACCGAAAATAAGCCATGTGAATCAGCTGGTAACATGCTTTTGTATAACAAAAACAAAGAAACCCTCTCAAACATTTGGTTGGGTTTATTGACAAAAGTCTGCAGAACACATACAATATTTCCTCCATGATAAATTATCTTGCTAATGTTGTTAAGCTCAAATACACACTCAATACACAGTCTCTGTGGTAACTCAGTACCAGTAGCTTTTACGAGGCCTTCTATCTTCTTGAATGTTCATTTTCTCCATAACTTCTTCCTCTAGAGTTTTCAAAGATGGCGTGTATGTTTTCTGAAGGGTGTCTTCTGGTGATGTGTCTTTGGGTCCATCTGCAAGGTACGAAAACACTCTCAGATTTCTGATAACGGAGCCATATTGAAACTTCTAAAACTCAAGGTAGAAATGCATTGTTTTTGAGCTTTCAGAATCGCCACCTTTCCACTGCTGGGGAATGATGCCATCTTTTCTCTGATAGATGGGTTTGGGAATAATCCGCCCTGTCCTGACAGAAACACGCACTCGCTCGCCCTCTTCAGTGTGTCTCCACTCAATATCTGTGGGCTTCCTAAAAAGCATTAGACACAAACACAAGCATTAAGAGGCAGGTGCATTGCATTGTTATGTTTATTTCTCTATTTGTTTAATGCTCACCTGTCAGTAGGGTCAATTAATGTAACATCCTTCAGCAGCAGAGGGGCTTCACTGGCGATGTAAGTACCCCGGTAATCTCCAGATCTGCCAACATACCTGAAATGCTGGAAAAGAGTGCTTAAAACTATTAAAAGTGCTGCTTTGCAATAAAATGATTACTAAAAGTAATATTATCACTAAATCCTGGTCAAATATTTTACTCCTACCGTGTTCAGGCCCTCGAGGATGACCCAGTTTCGACGTCGGATCACCTGAGTAACTTTGCCTTGCTTTCCTTTGTCCTTTCCAGACAAAATCTCCACCTAATTTGAATCATATTTTCAGGATATTGTCTATAAATATACATTGTTATATAATACAAAACATGCAAGGACCCCAGATATAATAATAGGAACCTCATCCTAAAATTTAAAAGGCATTTATATATTTTTACCCATTAGGTGTGAAAAATGATTGTATTATTGATGTATTATTTACTATGATTTATCAATTTTAAGTTTAAATGCAGAGCACGAATTCTAAGTATGGGTCTCCATACTTAGCCACAAGTCCCTTCACTCACTTAAAAAAATGATCACTTACTGTGTCTCCTCTCAGGACGTGCCAATCTTCGTTGGCAATAGGTTCAACAAACACCTTTCTTCTTTTCTTGCCTGGTGGATTGAGCCGCTGAGCTGCGACCGTCCACGGTCTGTTTGTGCCGTAACGATAATCGTGTGGAAATGCAGCTTTTGCTGCCATAGACAGCAACGCCGTCAGTCTCATGCTGCTGTGGACAATTAAAACAAGGAGACACTTAGAGGCTGCAGACTATCTATAAATTATATTTGAAGTCTACACTTGAATTAATATATGTTGTGCATTTCTATAGTAAAAAGAGAAGGCATATTTTTCATTGGCAGTTTGTGATGAACGGCTTTGCGACCAAGTTTTTAAAGGATTGTGCTTAAGGCTTTTGTACGGGTCTCTCGGTAACATTATACAGTAGCATTTCACCTACCTAAATGATTGCTGCGGCCTTTAGAGGTACATGTAAATATAATAACAAAATTAATTTGTGATAATCAAAAATTCTACATCCACAAGGGTCAAACTTGTGTAGAACATGCGCTACTTCCTTTTCCCGTCGAGCCAAGCGACGTAGATGTCACAATAAAAGTCTCGGATAGATTTTGGCAGCGCACGTTTTCAAATTATATATATATAACAAATTACCGTTTTTTCTTAGTTATTTTTATATGTTTTAGGGATTTATAATAATTCGGGAAGTCTTCCTGACATACAGATAAAATGGTTTTGTTGGCACTTTTCAAAATGAAAGTTTTCATATCCGTGAGTTATTATTATTATTTCAGGATGTATGAATGTTTTTAATAATTGCTTTTGGGGGAATACGAAAGCGTAAATAGATTGTACTTAATATCTCAGTTAAATTTATTTACCAAAAATATATGCCACTGTATTAATATAAACTGGGCTCGGAAATGTATCAACTGTCAGCAAATTCTAAATAATTTTATTTGGTAAACAACACACAGTAAATTCGTGTAACATTAAGACAACTAGATTGAAACAATGGGAATGTAAAAGTTGCTCTTTTCATATTCCTGTGATTGTGTTGAGCTTGACATTGGCATGGGCTGTATTTATGATTGACAAGATGTGTTCGTAAATGTAGTGTTCTTGCTTTTACAGTTAAGTGTTTCTTCTTTCAGTACATAAAAGTAAATGCCAGGTACAGACTTTGGCAGTGAATAATTCACATTACTACAGAAGTATTTTTTTTTTATTATTGTATTAATACCACCATACAAACATATAGTATGGATTTTCTACATTTTAAGAAAGTTCTCATTATTGTTAGGCCATTAACTGTCGTTTGTGTTTTATGAAAATGTACACAAATATGATAGCTGCCTGACAGAATATTAAAGGGATTCTCTTTTTACTCGCATAAAACCATCAACCAATCAAATCGCTTTTTCATTCTGTATCCGAGTAGGATGACTCAGACCAGCCAACCAGCGCCGAGCTTTACTTTGTAGTCAGGCAGACATAACACAGTCGTCCAATCACAAAATAAGTCGAAAGGGGATTTTTGCTCTATATTTGTCTCAGGTAGTTTCTTTTTCGTTTATAAAATAAACGGTACAATTTTTTTCTATTTGAATGAGATATTACACTAGGTAAACTTTGTACAATGACAATGGATATAGTTTATCAGAAAGGCCAGGTATTTCAACGTAATAATCGAAGGTTTTCGAGGCGTACAAGTGTGGCTAGCTAGTTCTATAGCAACAGTCATTGGTAACGTTATTGATATTAACGATAGCTAGTTTGTGCGTACATATACTAAAAACTACAGTTATTTTTTTTAAACAAATAATGTCGCTAAGTTATAATTTCTATTAAACAGCTGTTCATTTATGTCGGTTTCGTTAAGTCGACGTCTCTTCGGCCTGTTCGAACTCACGTTAGCCTATTAGCTGCTAACGTTAGGTCATGCTCATTTAAACTAGGCTGCGGAAAGCGGATTTATTTCTACTTATCAATGAACATTTGCGTTTGAGAATATGGTTAACTTGCGCTAAAATGAGCTTTTGGTCATAAATAACCAATGGCTTCGTCTAGTTTCTGGTTGGTTGGCCTTTCAATACGCCCACAAAGAGATACACATGGGTGTAATCAACCAGACCTGTGCATGTCTCATATATACTAGTGCTATATTAGATTCAATCATGCATTAAAGTGATGATAAGTAATTGGATATGCTCCTGGCATCATGCATGCACCGGCTTAAAGTATCAGTTTCTTATGTTGAGGTCTTCATTGGGCGCGTGTGTGCTGAATATGAGGAAATGTCTGGACTGGGGCAGGAAAACAGCCCTGCAGGATTTGGGCATGGTCGCTATCCGATTGACCTGACAACAGTTTCATGAGTGGCTGTATTTTCGAAATGGGGAGAAATATCTTGAGCATTTAGACGTGGGAGAATTAGGCGCTTGGTTTCATTTCGTGTTTACGGTCTGTCGCTGAACGTGTAAACTTGACCTAAATATGTCAGTTTGTAGTGAAACTGATGAGCATTTAGAGACATGTGATAAAGTGAATGTTTACCAGTAAACAGTTTGTTATAAGACTGTGTTAACATATTGCCTGCATACTTTAAGTTGTTGTACATATTAAATTAATACTTTAAAACAAATATGCTTTTTAAAAACACTTAATACTACACATATGCTCTAAAACTACAATGCTTCACAACTTTTCATGTTGACGTTTAGTTGCATTGATCTAATGTGCAAAGCGCTGGTTGCATGCAGAATAAAGTTCTCCATAACATTTGAATGAATTTACTTTTTAATGCACACTGTTGCATTGAAAGTTAGCCCCAACCATACTACGCATACTAACATTTGCCTCATGTTTTAGAGCTTCAGGTCCAGGAGGGTTCTGAATGCAGTTTGTCAGTCTAGTGTGGTTGAGACATGGCAGAAGATCAGTTAAAGGCAGATGCCTCGGCTGGGGAGGGGGAGACGGAGCCCAGTATGCTGCTGCAGAAGCTTAAAAGCAACATTACGTAAGAACTATTTATTTTGGATGTTAATGTTCATTGATGTATGGACTATACATGCGTGTATGCAGATGTATATGTAAATATATGCACATTCCATCTTTTCACAGTAAAAATGTGCAGGGCAAAGTGGACAAAATTTTGGTGAGTACATGAAATGTTAGCCTTCTGAGATTTTAGAATCTTTTGTGTTATATAGTATAATATTTCACGTATTCAGCGTATTTGTGTTGTTGAGCACACATTCTTGCCCTTATTCTCTCTTTCTTCCTGTCTCCTCTCAGGAAGATGTACAGCGTTTCTCTGACAACGATAAGCTCTACCTTTATCTACAGCTACCTTCAGGTCCAGGTGCAGGAGAGAAGAGGTACATAAAATCACACAAATTTACTTCAGTCAGCCTTGACCCACTTTTTAAATCTGTATATATATATATATATATATATATATATTATAAACGAATCTGAAAATAATTTAATATTTGATGCCCCTTAAGTTGATTTTTAAGAATGTGTGCTCATCAGCTAATCAGGCTAGATAGAAATATGATGCATGACATGAAATTTCATATCTCACACATATTTGCCAACTGCTTTTTTTGTGAGTACCAGTGGTGATTCAAACTCGGTCAACACGGCAGACCAGCTTCACACCTGCAACTGGATCCGTAGCCACTTGGAAGAACATCCTGACACCTGCCTGCCTAAACAAGATGTTTACGAGACATACCGGTAAGGACTGGGGTGCAGCAAGTAAACACTTGCTGTTTTCATAGACTTTAAAGGGTTTGCCATTTCTCACAAAATACAATGATTACTCGCTGGCTTTTATATATAAACAGGAAGCACTGTGACAACTTACAGCATCGGCCATTAAGTGCAGCAAATTTTGGCAAAATCATCCGAGACATCTTCCCAAACATTAAAGCACGAAGACTGGGTGGAAGAGGACAGTCCAAATATCCTTTTATCTGTAAATTGTATACAACGTTGACACATTTATGACTTCTAAAACCCTATCTAGAGCAGTCAAAGACATCAGAGTGAATGTAGATTCACCAATCTCATGAAAACACACGTTTAGCTGTTGATGATTTTTAAATATTTTAGACATTTATACTGAACCTTTGGCAAAGAAAACATAATATATATACGTATATGTTCAATGTCCCTTAACATGAATGCCAGCACATACTGCTATAGTGGGATACGTCGAAAAACCGTGTTAAACATGCCATTACTGCCCAACCTGGACCTCAAAAATGATCCGGTATGATTCTTATTTCTGACTTTTTTTTTTCTCTAAATAGCTTTCGCAACACAAATAATATAGGCCAGTGTTTTCAGCCCGGTTCCCTTGCCCTCATTTTACGTGATGATAATCCAGGAACAGGGTTGAAAGCCACTGATGTAGGTTGTCAGTTATGTTTTGGATAGGCGAAAAACACGTTTATGCTTTCTGCTTAAATTGTCTGTTAATGTATCTTTGTAATGCGCCACCTCCAGTCTGAACTGACAGAACTGGTGCAAACCTACAAGCAAGAGGTCACCGAAGCAGCCTGTGAACTTATTTGTGACTGGGCCCAGAAGATCCTGAAGCGCTCTTTTGACACGGTGGTAGAAATCGCACGTTTCCTCGTACAGGAGCACATCGTCAACCCACGCTGCAGCCAAGCCGAGCTCGTCACTTCAGCTGCTCTGGCAGGTACGTGCAAGTAAACAGTAAGATGACATGTTAAGATTTGCTCAGCATTATTGTGGTGTCATTGATGTGCTGTTGTTAATATTTTGAATTAGATTGTATTTTCTGTGCTGCGGGTATCCTGAGGACCTTTCCCTGAAAAAAGTCTTAAAAACACACAAAAATATTTTATATTTTTAGTAATGTAGCAATATTAGTTTTTAAATATAGTAGTTATTTAATTTTTTTCTATTATTTTATTAGTTCAACTAAAGAAAATGAGATGTTGCAACTAGAAGAAGTAACACATTTTGTTTATATTTTATTTGAATTAAATCATTTTTTTCATGGTTTTAGTGAATAATAATAACCCTGATTTTGCTACATTGCTTCAGAAATGGAGCTACATTAAGTTTGTTTGTCGGGTTTCATAGGCGGACCTTCTAAACCTCATAAAGTAATCAAAAAGATTCCAGCAGCTTCCCGAGCAGGTGGAGCAGAAGAAGATAACGTCAGTGCAGAAAATAAGGTAATGCTTGTCTAAAATTGTTTATATTTGTTTCTTCCCCAATCATTTTGATTCATTAGTCATCATCATTTGATGTTTATTTATACAGTCATAATTCATAATAGTCAGATGTGGCATTTGATTTTTGGTAAGCAGCTATATAATAAGTGGGATAATTTATAATCAGCCAATCAGTTTAATAAAATACACCCAATAAGGTCATCCAGATCAACTTGGTAAATGGTAAATATATAGTACCCTTGTGATGTTTTTGGCAGCAAAAAGAGAAAGACGGTGTGGAACAGCCACCATCCAATAAGCAGCAGGTCAGTGATAAACCAACCAATAAGGTTGAGTCTGCTCGAGTAGAAGCCTATATGAAGAAGCTTCCTCAGCTCCTTCCCAGAGGCACCGTTCCGGAGAAAACCTCCCCACCGTGTCTTGCACCAGCCGATTCAGGTAGCGTTCAAGTCACTCTGCCCATCACAGTCACAACCATACCCTCTCAACCAGGCGGCACCGTCCCTTACATGATTCTGCCATCAGGCATGAGTCTTTCTTACCCAGAGCGCGAGAAAACATCAGTCACAGTCGCCACTTCGGCTGCTCCCACTCCAGTCGTCCAGAGAGCGCGACAGGCAGCACCTAAGCGGGGCCCTGACCCCACCACCTCACTGTCAGCCACCGGTGTCGCTCCGAAACGCAAAAGAGGACGACCCAGAAAGCAAAGACCAGAAGACATGGCACCGCAGCTGTCACTACTCCAGACCTCAAATCCAAATCCCGCCTTGCTCACGAGAGGAGTAATCCAAAAGGCCTTGCCTTCCTGTGCCCCCACCACTCCTTCACAGCTGGTGGAAATCGTGATCCAGGACCAGCAAGGCTTGATGCTTAGCCAACTTCCCACCATCCAGGAAATGGCAGACGCTGAGCACAGAGGTGTAGTGGTGCACTGTCAGCCTGCAGCAGAACCTGAAAAGCAGCAGTCCGTCCTGCTAATGCAAGAGCCCAACCAACAGGTTTACGAGCTGAACCGCAGGATGGTCATCCAGCATGCCCCGAAAGAGGGAAGGCCGGTTACTTTAGAAGTGCCACAGTCCGCCGTTTCGTACCTCCCTCCGGCGACGTTATTAGAGGACAGAGGGGAAGTGGAAATCACTCTGACTCCTGTGGAGCCACAGGTGGATTCCATGCCAAACTCAGCAGGTATTCCCAGCTCCTTCGGCTCCTCGTTTGGAGAAATCCCCAAACCAGACGCCCCGTAACATTAGCCCAGCACCCGCCTCCCTGATCTCAATGTGCAATGCCTTTCCAGTGCTTCTGTGAATTGCATACTAGCTTGTAGTCAAACTGAGGTGTGCCATCTTGGCTGAGCTTGACTGGGTGTGTTTGCTTTCTGTGTAAAAATTCTGTATAGAAGTACAACCTGTCATCGTTGCCTTTAAACAGCAACTACACTCATATTTTCATACGATTAATACGAAACATAAGTGAAGACTCCAGGAGTGCTTTTGAAGAGATTATGAATTTAAGTGGCCTAGAATAAAAGTTTAGACCATTTTGACAAGAATTTTAGAGCATTGAAAACTGAAACGAATAGATATACTCGCAAGTAACAGGTCCAGTCTGGTCCAGCTCAGATATAAAACGAAAGGACATGTAAAAAAAAACGAAAAAGAAATCATCAGAGTTACCAAGGAACTGCTTACCATTTGTTGGCGTTTGTCACCATTCCCAGTGCCATAAGAGAGCAGCTGGGGCATGTTTGTGTTTGTAAAACATGAATTGAGACATTTGAGTGTGTTTTCTAGCTGTTCAGATGACAAAGAGTGGTATTACGGGTTTGCAACTTCAGGGTTCCAAAAAAAAAAAATAGTCCCTCCCTCGCCCAGTGAATGGGTTAATAGTTCAGTTTTGAGGTTTTTTTAATGTCGCAAATAACAGATATACAAACTTCAAAATTACTACATCGAGTTGCTGTTGTGAAGGGTCGAGAAGACACTACTGGTTCAGAAGGTGCACAGTGAAGGTGGATGGAAAAACAAAGACCACTAAAGTCCCTTTAAATATGCAAATGAGGCTGTGATTTCGAGATTCTTCTCAAAGCCCCGCCCCCCTACGTTCAGGTCTGTCCAGTCGTTCTCTTACAGCAATGTAATTTAGCACTTAACAGATGTAAATAGTTTATCTGTGAGCCCAGAAGAATATCTTCATAGGTAAAGCGTACCGGAACTTATTTAAAACATTTTATTTTCCAAATGTATAGCCATCATCACTATATTGCTACTATGGGATATTATAATTAGTTACTAGTGAAGTGTGCACTGTCACCCTAAAAACATGTACAAAAAATGAGAAGTCTGAAATTTGATAATATTATTTAAAGCTGAAATATGTAATAATTATTTATTTATACAAATTCGACAAAGCTTGAGCCACAACAGCATCTTTTTGTGTAGAGGAGAATTTTGATCTTTAAAGCCTTAAAAAAAAATTAAAATTGTTTTCAAATATTACACTTGATCTTAGCCATTAATGTGAGTTAAAAAAATAAATTCACAATTGAATATTTTTTATTTGAAAGTAAATAATCAATAGATTGATTTGTAGCAGTTTTATGAATAATATTTGATGAGCTTTATTTAATTTAAAGGTGCCGTAGAATGCATGGAGAGAATATTTTAAATTGTTCTCTGATATGTACATAGAAGGTGTGTAGCTTAGGTAAGGGGAACAAATGCCCAGAAACGGTTTAACAGGTCTATTTACAACCCTAGAATTTGACCCTAGAATGAAACAGTCTGTTTTTGCCTTATCTGGAAGGTTCATGAATATTAATGAGGAGGTCTGCTCTGATTGGCTGTTTCTCAGCGTTGCTCATTTCAGTAGCACAA
>JAUMHG010000243.1:4448-19623 GCA_032359395.1 Enteromius anoplus
TATATATATTTGTCTAGTTTTTTATTATAATTTGATTCAATTATTTTATTTATTATTTAACTTAAAACATTTTATAATTTAAAATATTAACAAAAAAGTACAAATATAGTCTCCAAAGAAATAAGATCGTAATTACGAAAAAAGAGAGTGTAAAACAAACAGACAAGTAATTTAACTTTAAATGCAGTCGCATAGAAAATACAGTATAACCGTTATAAATATTTGCATGTCATATCAGCATCTTCCAGAGTTTGTAATGTGTCTGGCAAATGAAAGAGAAGGATGATAAAAGTTTGTGTAAGCGTTGTGTGCATGTCTGCTCAGACCAGGTCTTTCAGGATTAAATCTCCCGCATGCCAGCGAGACAAAGGACGACTTCAGTTTTACGGACTTAACAAACTCGCCATTCAAAGGAGGAATGCACGCACACACACGCAGTGAGTCAAGCTGAAAAATGTCCAGCTGTTGTGATCAAAGCTGAGCAGCATAGAGAATGTGTTGAGAGGAAAATAAAATGAGAGAATTCAAGACAGCAGAATTAAATACTTTCCAGCCAAAGGCAATGATACATGGTCTAAAATATGTCTGCAATAAGCTGAGTCACATATCTGACACCTTTCAGATGTCAGCTTCATTCATAAGCATACACACAACTTCATTTCTGTATTATAGAGCTGTCCACTTACCCTTTTAGCGACAAAACAAACATACCAAAAATAACACTTTTTCATAGCGTAGGAAGTCAGCACACTAAAACAGCTATGGAACCTGTTTTTGGTCTTTATAAGGCAATATACACACTCTAACTGAATGTAACGAGTAAATCAGCTAATAAACTGAAGATTTAACAAACCAGCCATTCATTTGTGATAAAAAACAAAAACAAAAAAACATGAATGTGACAAAGTGTACTGTGAACATACTGTGAATAAAAAAGTTAATATTTGACAATAATATTTGACAACAAATGAAAGGCTGGTTTGTTAGTTCAAAATAACTGAATAATTGTTTTATATATATATATATATATATATAATCAAAAGGAAGTTTAGTATTATATGACACTTTTCTCAATTATTAAATTGTTTTTATTTAAAATCCTTTATTTAATTTGATCAAACTTTAAGGGAAAGTATTTTTAATATTTAAAATGTTATTATTTAGAGAATTTAATAATACATATTTGTTATTAGGCACTGTATTATTTCTAATATTTTCTTTCCAATTTATAATGTCTTTTTTAAGGGAAAACTATTTCTAATATTAGGTTTTTAATATTTTTAAATGATATTTTTATATAATATTTTTTATTTTAATTGAAAATATAAAATTTTAATTATTTTCCTTAAATAGTTATATAATGTGATTTTTTTATTATATATATATATATAGATTGATAGAACTCTGCATATTTTGACTTCTTATTTATAACTGAAATGTCTCTTGTTTGTACAAATGTATATTTTTTACATAAGCACTATTTACTGATATGCGGCAGTTTCTTCCGTGTTTTGTTGCTCCATTCAGTGTTGCTATTGTAAGCCCTTGTTCCTATTCTTCGTCAAAGTGAGTCGTACCCTTGCAAAAGAGCAGTAATAAACAAACCAAATTGTTTGTTTTGGATAATTCGTTCAATCTCGAGCTCAAACCAGATGGAATATCAGCTCAAACTGACCCGAGATTCATACTACGATTACGTAACACATTCTTTCCCCATCCACATTCATTTGGACACAGTCCCAAACAAAACTGTCTTTTGTCCAGAGACAGAGAGAAGAATAGCGTCCACTGTCTCCACTCCACCTCCATCAGTTACTCCACTCCACCAGAGAGCTCACAACAAGAGCAGCACATCCATCTCTTTTCATTTTAGTACCTCCCACGGCTGCTTGATAAATCTGTCTGGCCAGACGAGAAAGTGCCAAAGCTAAATCACCAATCTGAGGTGAATTACGAGACAAATCAAGTGTAAATGAGCTTTGGAAAAGAGCGAAAGCACCATGTTTTCCACAAAGCACCCCTCCGGTGAAGTAGTGATCTGCTGAGTGTGTGAGAAAGCACATGAGGAATGCCAAACACTGACAGAACCAACAAAATATAGGGCAGTTTAAGCACAAACACTGGGGGCTTTTAAATGTGTTTGTCTTTATAAGTGAAGTTCTGGCAATGCAAATAACTCATTCAGATCTTCAGACAAAGCCGAAACAGGAAACATTCACATATAAACAAACCAAAAGAGCCAACCACATACACATCACATATATACAGAACGCATAAATGGCCTCTCCAAACCCCAGACCCTGGCCTTTTTGTCATCTCAGCAAATCAAGCATTGTGAACACATTATAAAATATTTATATATTTTTATTTATATATATATATCAGTATTTAATATACCTAGTTACCTGATATCTCAACATCTTAAAACTACATAAAAGTAATTTTTGTTTTAAATTAACTTACTTAATTGTATAAGACTTCATTTCAAAGAATGTAATATAGAATGCATAAATAAAACTAAATGATATATATATATATATGTACTATGTACTTCTTTTCATTACTTATTTTCAGAAAAAATAATAATAATAATAGCATACAAGGAATCTTTTTTTTTTTCTTACAATATCCTGAGGAAAGAAAAATCTAAATTGTGAGATGTTAAGTCAATATATGGCGAATACAATTTATAAATCTGCAATTTATAAACTTGCAATCTGACAAAAGGTCTAAACTATGAGATAAAAACAGAAAAATCTGAGATAAAATGCACATCAAATTAATTATGTGCAAAAAATTTACACACTTAAAAAAAAGCTGGGGTGTTTTTTTCAAACTTCGAATGCTGGGTTCATTAGGGCCATTTTTATTATTTTTGTTGGGTATTGGCAGATTTATTGAATTTATGTTAAGCATAAATGTAGTTAAATGTAACATATGCGAAGAGAAGAGAAGAGAAGAGAAGAGAAGTGAGGGGGGTGTTCACACAGACTTCATGCTGACAAGAGGACAATTGAAGTCTGCCAGAGACGGCTAGAGCAAATGGCTGATGTATTAGCATACAAACACAGGCAACACATGCAAAAACACAAGAACAATTAAAAAAATCTTTCCCGCATACCTAGAGAAGCAGTCATGCTGAAGTACTCCTCAACAGAGACTCATCCACAGAAGATAAGTTGGGCTCTCTGGACACTGCTCCTGCACGCTTACTTTGTCTCCCAGGGTCAGTCTTTCATGGCCCCGGTCTGTAACGTCTACTTTGTCACTTATTCCACCTCACATTTTCTCTCTCTCACTCTGTTGTGCTGTCTGCTTCCCGGCACAAACACTGACCACAGGCGGCACGTCACACAGTTGCTGCTCTGTCCAACTCTGTCCCTCTCTCTCTACTTACTTGTGTCTAGCCTGAATAAAGTCATTGAGTTTTTGGGATTCTGTTAAATCCCAGATGGAAAACTACTTCATTCTTCCAGCAGGACTGTGTCACTGGTTGACTGACTCAAGCTTTGAGGAGGGACTGAGGGAGGGAGGGGGAGGGCTGAAGGAAAGGGAAGAGGTAGGACGACTGCCCCCAACTGGCACGAGGCAGAAAGGCAGCGAAAGCCCGCAATGGTTTCATTACCATATGAGTTCATGAGTGCTCTTCTGCCTTTGATAGGCCATTCAAGCATTGTTCTCCGCAGACTCTCACAGTCTGTTTCACCTAACCAAACAGGTCAGGGGTGAGGATGGCCTTTTATGGACACCATTATGCTCTCCACCGTGTGCTGCCGCTCGCAACATCTGCTTCTACGCAAAAACAGACATTTTCTTAAGAAGTGTTTCTAAAGCAGCATTTTGGTCATCATTCTTCTTAGCGTGAGAAGCAACATGCGCACTCATTGTGCAATTTGACTTTTGACCTACTTTGATTTTAATATTTGACTTTGGCAGATTATTCAGTTTGAATACTTATATAATTTCAAGATTTTTTTTGAATGACAAGAAATTAACAAAAAAACTTTTGAGACTCCAGAGAAAACCCCTGCCTCAAAAATTCCAAAATAAATAAATACTAAACTAAACCAAAAGCAAGTTAAGCTAAACTAAACTAAAACGGTGACTTGATCTTGTTCCAAAAAGTTCACACACACACACACACACACACACACATATATATATTTAGTTTTTTTTACTCATTAAAATGTAAAATTTGGGGTAAAAACGATTTTTGACAAAAAGATTTATACACTGTTACAAAAATGTTAAAATCTAAACTCAATATCAAATATTAAAATGTAAACATTATATTCATTACAGAATCCTGATCTATTTAATTTTTTTCTCCTACATATAGAATAATACCAATATTTCTATAGGATCATGTGACACTGAGGACAAAAGACAGCTCAAAATTTTGCCTTGCCATACATAAATTATATTTTACGTTATATTGTACAAAAGAAAACTTTAAAAATTTTATAATATAATATTTTACATCTTTATTGTAATTTTGATCAAATAAATGCAGCTTTTGTAAGAATAAGACACTCAAAAACATTAAAAAACAATATAAACCCAAACTATTAAACAGTCATTTATATAAAATTGAATTAATTAGTTGATAAATGAATACAACTAATTTAACTCTATAACTAAGTTCAATTACATACAAAAAAATCATAAAAAGATTCTCATAAAAAAATTATATTTTTTTCTGTTCTTGCTTTATCAGACTGTAACGTCCCCGACGTGACCTCAGCCATGAATTAATTTAAAGGGGCCGTGCTTTACCCTTCCTTCCCCCTCAAATGTCTGTGTAAATATTTGCATTTGTCTTTCAGTAAGAGTTGGGCTGTGAGAGCTTTTATTTTCTCCTGTTTATTTAGACACTAAAACATAGAATAACTGATGTTGCATAACTTCCAAATCTTCCCACATCAGGAAATTAAAATATACAAGACATCCTCCCCTCCTCTGCGACAAACTTGCTGGAGGCTGGACGTGTTTAACATCGAAACCAATCTTTTTCACGATCACTTTGTTTATCTTTTTTTCCATTTAAAATCATACTATAATAGGTGTTTGAGAATGTTTTATCAGTGTATTTATTCTGTTAAAAGTAGAATTTAAAAGGCAAAATATCTTTTGAATCTGTGTATTATACTGTTATATATTGTGACATAACATGGTCTTCCTTGCTCTTCTAATCTATCATTATTCCCATTTTCCTGTGCCTCCTCATTAAGATGCAATCAGGCAATAGTATTTCCCCATGAAGTTACATAACTGACCGATGGAATAATATTTTTGTGGGTTTTTGCAAATGTGCTGATGTTTTTGACTATATCGACTGTAATATTTTTTTGTTTGCATACATTTGAACAAATATGAATTTGACTACTAAATAAGGAAATCAATGACAGAATAACAAGTGACAAGACTGCAATAATAACAGATGCTAGCACTGACAAGAACTTGAGGGAGTTAAGAAATGCGGTTCTTTGCTTATAACCTCTAGAGAGAAATAGCTGTACAAGGTCGAAACCTTCGAATGCACTTTGTGTTGCACACTGGAAGGCTAGGTTTTTCAGCTGTACACGTACAATAAGAGTTTGCGTCTAAACTGAAGTCCACTTTAGGCTTAATTCTAAGCACAGCTCTATTTCCCAAAGCACTGACTGGCCAGGTTACAGGAAGTATGCATCCTGACCCAGAGGGCCACATCCTGTAGCAGAGTTATTTTAAGCAGCACAGAATTCGTGACAGTGGCAAGACAGACTTTGCTACAGGGGACTATTTTAAAGGTCACACTTGTGTAAGATACAGTTGAAAACTTTCCTGACTGGATCATTGGATCACTGGATCCTGGCTAACAGTGCATTTCAAATTTTGTTTGAATTTGAGTTTTTTTTTTTCTTTGAAATAATTTAGGGTATATAGAATAAATAACTAAGAATAAATTAGGGTTGTATGTTACATGTTGTTAAATTAATGTTTGTAGCATATTTGAGTGTAATGAGTCTCATCATGATGGTGTTTAGTGTTTGTGGGAATGACTTTTTCTATATATGTTCATATTCAGAAGCTGCTTGTGATGGGCTTTGGGTCATCATGTGACTTTCTCATCACTGCCTGCATTTGGTGTATATCAGTGTGTTTCAAAGCTACAAAACAGATTTCAGTACTTTAATAGGTTGGTATATTAACATTATATCAGTGAATGAAATTACGGTATATAACTGTAAAATTAACTTAAAATCGTAAAACCTAAAATGTTGTTACCGTATTATTACAGTCGAATTCCGACAACCACAGCTGTCGGTTTTTTACCATATTTTTTACAGTTTTGATACGGTATAAAAGGAAGTAGCATAAGGATGTAGCCACAGTAGCAGGTGATTACCTTGCCATACTGGAGAGCTCACGTAGTGTCTGCTGGAACCAGGTCTTGAAGGGCTGAAGTCATGTCCACTCTTCACTATGAGGACAAAGAGACAATTAAGTACATGAAGCAGTGGTATGCCACAGGGTTCTGTTCTTGGACCATTTTTATTTTCATTGTCTGTTAGATCCAAATTTTTCATAAATACAAAAACTTTTATCATTTATTTGCTGATGATATAAATCTTTAGTATACTGTATATTGCACTCCAAGTGGGTCTTAATTGTTTTGTTCAGTAGTACACAGCTTAAGCAAGGTTAAAGCCTCATTGGCCGGTATATTTCTGCATCTTATCACTAATAAGGCTGAGTGTGTTGTTTTTTGTTGTTTTGCCAGGCTTCTGACCCATACAAATAGGATAAATGGTATTACTCCAGTTTTAGTGTCTTTACATTAGTTTCCTTTTTAAATTCCGTTTAAGATTATTTAAGAGCAAAAGAGGAAAGGACCATTCCTGTTTTCGACTTCCCAGCATGCAATCAATGCAGTTCTTTTCTAATTCATTTGCATTTTATTGGAGCATACAGACATTTTAAAATTAAACATTGCAAGGTTTTTATGTGTCTGTGTGTATATAAATGATTAGATTATGTGCTGAAAAGCACTTTGGGCAAAGCATGTATTTTTTAAATGTGCCGTTGAAAAACAAAATATACAGTGGTGGAGATAAATAATTATTAGAACACTAGTAATTCCACCATCTAAGACTGGTTTTAAGTCAGGTTTTTCTATATTTTGCTGTATTGTGTATTGTGAAGTTTACATGACCAAATACTCATTTTGCCATTAAGTGTAACAATCCGGTTAGATTTTTGTTTGCACAAAGAGTCTGAGACCAGCCAGTGCTCCACACAAATATCTGATCTCATTATCATCATCCAGTCTGTCTGGAATGACATGAAGAAACAGAACAAACTGATATTTCCATAAACCATTTTTAGCTGGTGAAAATACTGTTCTAATCATTTTGGCCACCACTGTATTTTTATAAATGCCCATGAAAGGGCACTATAATAGTAAAAGAGCGTAGTAAGACAGTGAAAGGCATACATCATGTACAGTAGCAGTCTTACCATATGGAGTGGGGGGTGTCACAGGAAATGACGGTGTGGGCGGAACCTGATTAAGACCGACCCACAATGGACTGTTAGCATCTGTAGGAAGGTTACCAACGTCAACAGCGTCACTGTGATATAGACCTCGCTGAAACAGACAAAAACAGACAAACATTTAAGGCATTGTTGTAGCAATGTTCCGGGTTGACATTGGGCAAAAATTTGCACAGGGTTGGGAAAACGATTTTATCACACTAGTCTCCAGTTAAGCATTTAATATTTAAGTTTTGAGGCTATACAGTTATGAGGCTATTTGTGAATTTGTACCTTTGGCGTTCCAAAGACGAATCTTTGGTTGTTCTGCATTTGTTCGCCACCCGCCTTTCGCAGCACAGAGTATTCAGAGACATCACTGAGCTGTTTCTGCCTCCAACCTGTGCAGACAGAGACACTGAATTCACTGTTGGTATTTAATGCATGACAAATCACATTTAACTGTGTCTGGTCGTTCGGATTTAAAACATTAGGATCTCACTCTTACTTATAATTTTCTAACAACACCAAATAAACAACAGGAATTAAAATAGCAAGCTCTAAAACAACACTTGTTCAGATGAGGAGAAGTTTATGACCTTCGATAAACAAGGGTCATTGACCTTGGGGTTGTGTCATGTGGTTACATTCCACAAAAACATTGGAAAAAAAAATAGCGACGACAACAAAAATAAATAAATAAATAATAATAATAGCATTAGAACAAAATGAACATTATAAACTAATTAAAAAAAATAGTATAATTAAAAAATAGATTTTTATAAATTAAATAAATACATATATCCACAATATTTTTGTTCTTGAGGATCACAAGACCAATGACACATTTTCTTTTTTGATTAGAGACCTCCATTTCTTTGTTTTATTTATTTATTTGATTATTTCTGGGTTTAAATAATAATCTAAAAAACCCCTTGTTATCAGTGTGGTCTCAGAGATTTAGATCCCGGGTTTTCATAATGATTATAAAAACATGGTAATAATTCATTGCAAATGGGCAACAGTACAAGCTCTGTTAACTATCACTGTACAGACAAAATCCTTGAGACTCGACGATGAGGAAAGGCAACATGTTTTGTGTGTCAGTAGACACTCGCTTCAAAGGGATTCCTCAGCCCTTACAACACGTGTATTCAAACACACACACACACACCACAGGGCATATATCTGGTGACATACTACAGTAATAATAACACTCTGCATAGATTTCTGTTCAGCAGGATGAATTCTTCGCTCTACTCAAAGGCTCTTCATTCCAGGTGTCAGAGTTGCTCTGACATGGGCTGATCCAGTAAGAAAGGATCTTGGGATCTTGTAACAGAATAGACCGGGGACATAAGCAAGGCAGAGGACACACTTCAAAAGCAACAAGAACCGCTCAGTATGCCGAGGTCAAAGGAGACAGAGTATTGAGTTCAATCAGTCTGCATCACAGATGTGTTTGGTAAAAGCAGCAGTCAATAAAACAATTATGAAGGAGTAACTAAATGGTTGTCAAGGGCATTATTATCACACTGCCAGAAATATGATTATGTCCATTTATAAACTAAAAGGCAGCTTAAAGGTCACATTTACACCATAAAAGCACTCCATACCAGACCTGGATGTTTACATACTCAAGCACACACACACACACACACACAGAAATATAAGGGGGGACTTTATTTTCTTTAGCAAACCTGTCAGGAGCAGCACATAGAGGACCATTGTATGTTACTTGTGTTCATGTATAGGCCTCAGCCAATAGCAGTCTCAAACATTAATTTAAAAAATCTCTAGACTGAGCGCTCAGGCATTAACCTGTGAATGTGAACAAGGGAAAAATACCACTGAAAGCACCAAAAGTGCCATGTGTATTTGAATCTGAATGTAATATATATCTATACATACATTCTGCCATTCTAAGGTTTTGGTTCGAAAAGATTATTATTTTATTTATCATTGATATTTGATTTATTGAAAGTTTAAAATAACAACATTTGTTTAAAACAGAGATCATGTAAGAGTATACATGACTTTACAAGTAAATATTGATCAATTTAATGAAACAAGTATAAATAATTTTATATAAATTTATTAGATATATATAGTCTTTAAATATGTATATATTTTACAGTCATAATAATGGATAAAATGTAATATAAATATAATTGATAATATAAATTATTTAATTGATATAAACTGAAAAACAAATATACAGAATAAGGTATAAAATCAAAAAAGGTAAAAATATTACCTCTTGACACAAACATTAATTTGTTTGGCATGTGTAGAGATTCTGCAGGCCTATCTCTCAAGTTTGTGAACTCTTACAGATAATCTATAATGATAATGATACCATGGTACTTTAAACAGGTTACATAATGCTAGCTATATTCATATCCTGTGGCATTTATATGATAAACCATGGTATTTCAAAGAATATCACAGCGTTTCTAATGTGTTTGTGGTTGTTGGCTGGTCAGTTGGAATCAATACATTGATTCAAGTCTGATGAATCTATTAGGATTTGCTCTCACCTGACTGGAGAGATTTGGCCCTTCCAGCCGAATGCGTCTTTCCATTGGTCTGAAGGGAGGCCGAGCGGGTCATGTGACTCCTTGCCTGTGTGGGGATTGGTTCAAAGTCAGGGTCAAGGTCCAGGATCAGCTGATTGAGCTGTTCGATTGACTGATCAACATCCAAAGCCAGCATCGCAAAATCATCATCCTTGTCAGGCTCAGACTGCGTCTCCGGAAAGCCATTGTCTGGTAATGAAGGTTTGCTTGTGTCTTTCTGGAGCTTTATCTCCTCTCTCTTTTCCAGTCTGTGCATGTAAGACGTGGACTGTTGCTGTTTTACCCATATATGTGTCTGATATCCAGAAGGTACTGAAGCGTGTGAGGAGTTCACATCTCCAAGTATGGCAGGAGAAGCTCCACTTTGACAATCCTCTGACTGGACAGAGTTCTGACATTCAACTGAAGACAAGCCAGCCATTTCCTTTGAAGACAGTGTGTCTTTAGAGTCTAAAAGAGCAGCACCTGGTGCGATGACGTCATCGTTGTCATCTATAATATCCGTCTCTCGTTCAATGAACAT
The DNA here is from genome assembly GCA_032359395.1 of Enteromius anoplus. NCBI lineage: Eukaryota > Metazoa > Chordata > Actinopteri > Cypriniformes > Cyprinidae > Enteromius > Enteromius anoplus. The sequence goes on from JAUMHG010000243.1 coordinate 15,066, forward strand.
TGTTTCACCATTTAAATGACTAGAATGATCAAATGTAGCTTGATTGGCTTTAGGGTTAGGTCTCGTGAGGCCTGAAGAAGCTTGTTCCTCCTCCATTCTGAGCTCAGGGGTCACTCTGAGCTCCTGGGAATGCTCCTCAGAGCCGTAGCTGATTGGGAGCCCAGAGGTTTGTCCTCCAGTCCACTGGGAGGAGCTGGAGAGTCCAGAGTCACTGCTCAGAGAGCGAGTGCCTTCTTTTTGCTTGGCTGTGGAAGAAAAAACCAAAAAGTTAGTACAATCACTAAAGAATTAGTTGACCTCTGCAATATGGCACTTATTTAGGATGAATGGTGCGGTGCGTTCCAGTGCTTCTAAAAATGAATATTTATGAGTTGGGAAGCTGGAATTATTATATCAGGTGTTTTCAGATTAGTGCTGTCAAATAATTAATCGGGATTAATCACATCCAAAATAAAGGTTTTTGATCACAAAATATGCGTGTGTGTGTGTGTTTTCTGTGTATTTTTCGTATGTATATATAAATATACGCACATACAGTATATTTTCTGAAAATATTTACATGCATTATATACATTTATATTCATAAAATTGATATTTTATATATAACTATATTAAATATATAAACATAAAGCTTTTTTCTTCGAATGTATACATGCATGTGTGTGTATTTATATATAGGCCCACATAATAAATATAAACATTGCACTCACATATATTATGTACACAAAAAAATGTTTTATTTTGGGTGCAATTAATCATTTGACAGCACTAGTTCAAATCACTTTGAAAGGAGGAAATTGTAGCAAAAAATATAGCAAATTATATCAAAAATTGTACAATGCCATCAAAATGTTGAAGTATTGTATAATGCCATTTTTTGATTACATTTTCTTGCACATAAAATAATAATTTAATCAAATTTTCCATCAAAACAGATCCTGAATTTATGGTATCCACCATGTTTTCTCACTGACATGCCCTTAAATTCTATTGTTTTATGACATTGCATTGACATTTATCAGTTTTCATAGATCAAATATATCTTTGTCTAGCCTATATGATTCATACTGACACCTACTGGTGTGGATGAAGCATCATGCAAAAGCAAAAGGCAGATTTTAGAATTTTCCATGACATTCATGCCCTCTGACACGTACTCAATTTTAAAATGAACACTCATTTTTAATGTATGACAAATTGAAAGTGTGAAAAGTTACCATGGTGACACAGGTGTTGAAAACAAAGTCACACCTGATGCCCCTTATCTTCACCCACTCCTCCTACATTCACTGGTGTGTGTCATAGTCTGGGGTCCAGTGGAAACGTTAGCACGTCTCTCTAATGAGTTGCAGACACCTTAGTCATCACGCAAACGCACAGGTACACAGACCTATATGTCTTTGTGTGGCCGTTGTGTGTGTTCTAGCGAAGACACATCAGTCAGCCAGCAGCAGCTGAACACAGATCGCAGCAGATAGCATCATGTGTCATGACACACTCAGAGTCTCGCAGCCATGATCATGACTGATAACACATATCTACTGTTCTACATGAAGCCAGAAGGCAGCATCGCACATGCAGGCTTGTTCAAACACCGATATTTAACATCACGCCATACTCTATCTGTTTTGGGCGCAGCAGGGTTGATGTGCTTTTAGTAGGGATTTTAGCACTGCAGTGGTTTTGAGTTTTTCTAAATGGATGGAAATAAGGCTTCTCTGAAAATTATGATTTGGGTTAACACAATATTAAGAAATTTCCACGTAACACAACACTGAAAGAGTTTAGCTTTTACCTTCTGGTATTTTATTTATGTGTGAAGATTAATACGATGAACCAAACGTCTTTAAAACAATAATAAATAAAAATCTAAATCCAATGGAAAAAACCTATTGGGTTTTTGTTAAGAAGACCAGACAAGATATGTGTTGTGCAAAATGGTGTTTTGTCAAGCAGAAATACTCACTTTTATATTGTCTTTAACTTGTTAATAATTTGTTGTGCATACATGCTTTTATTATGTAATTACATCTGTAATTAATATCTGTAACTACACTTAGCCCTAACCAAACCACAAAGCCTAACCTTAAACATGTCACCTCAATAGCGACAAATGTGTTATGTAATACGATATCAACACATTAAGAACATTGCATATATTTTTGATGCATGTACACGACAAGTAAAGACACCTATTATAAACTTGGACTGATCACAATGGCAAAACTGGTCAGTATGTCAAGAAAAACACAAACCTCTTTAACTAAACCAGTAAAGCTTCCCTAGTCTCAAGAGGCTGAAATCCAAATACCAGGCATGCATGATAAAATGCCACAGCTGGCAACTCTCTCACACTCACAGGCATAAAAACTCACACCCAACAACTGAGATTCAATAGTCATCATACTATCAAACAAACTTCATCATAGTCTAAAATAAATATTTAATAAACCACTCCATCAAAAACCACTAGATCAATGCATCGTTCAGCAACGAGAAAAATGACAACAAACTTGACTTTGACATGCAACTTATAAAAAGCCCACATTATAAATTACTAAAAGAGCAACATACTAATTTTCATTTATATTCTGCCCAAATATGCTTTAGCCAATAGCATTAAGACTCCATAAAACACTCAAATGCAAAACCTGAGACTATTTGTTTCTCTCAAAAGTACTTTAAAAGTGACCAATGCTGCAGCTTCTCTTGATAAATGAAGCACTGCTGCATCCGTTTATCACAAGAGCTTTCAACAACTCACCGAATAAATCAACCGTGCTGGAAGTTTATCCCACCACCGCTTCAAAAATGCACGTAGCGTCACAAACCTAATTCTTTCCAGAAGCATCAGACCCCAAAGGTATCCGAGATGACTTTGACCATGGAAACTATGGCTAAGAGCGAAAAGACCTCTGACAAGAGTCAGAGAAAAAGAGAGCCTCTACTACACAGAAAAAAATGAAAAAACTAACAAAGTCTCTCGAATGAATAAAGAAAGAGGAGAGAAAAAGAAAGGAAAGAGGCAAGCGGTCCTGACCGTGTTTATCCTGCAGGCGTCTGTGCCCATTTTGTCGTGCTCTCTCGTTCTCTCCTTCTCACGCAGTTTTAAACAGACAGCCAGCTTGCATTCTTCCCCAAAAGGTGATAACAGCTCCCCTGGGTCTCTTTTTCTTTCCTCTTCTTCTTTTTTTTATTTCTCTTTTTCCACCCTTTCCCCTCCTCCTTTTTCCCTTACAGTCCTGCTCGCTCTCTCTCTCCACCTCCACACACAGGTAACCCCTTTCAGGTGCCCCTCCTGGGTGTACAGGAAAATCCTGGCATGGGAAGCATTATTCCGCTTGATCCAGCCAATGCTCCTCAGACTACAGTTGTACACACGCACGCACACACACACACACTCGCACATATGCTTGTTGCAGAGCGCGAACGGACGCTCGGAGGACCTTGAGCCCTCCAAATATGGAGCGGGGAATGTAAACACAAAGGCGGAGTTATGTGTGGGTGGAGAGACGGAGCGTAAAAGAGACAGAGAGAGAGAGATAAGGGAGGCATTGGTATAGTAAAGAACAAGAGTGGCAGGTAAAAAGAAACACACAATGATGAAAGAGATTCAAAGAAAGCTAAATAAAGATAACAAGTGAGAGAGAGAGTGGGGGGGGGGGAGCATGCAACTTTTAGTGATTTGGCAGCAGAATTCCTTCAGACTGTTTGTCGCGATGACTGGCAATAATTACAGACATGCAGTGTGTGTTTGTGAGCGTGTGTAATTCTATATTTGAGTTTATGTATTGTAAATTGTGAAGGCTGTTTGGGCTCCAACCATGAGGTATCTCTAAATTACACGGCTGCTCGAGACGGAATCACACAACCAGATGTGCATCAAGCCTCAGTCCCATATGACACACACACACATTAAGCTGCTGGGATTGATTTTTTGCAGTTGAGCTAACTCACAACCTTTAAATATCCGGCCCTGGAATTTCCGATTCTTGTGCATTGCCCTAAAACATTAGACCATGTGGAGAAGTCAAGGGTAAACAAGCGCAGCTCATTTGTTCCCTGATCACTGAACTTTAACTGGACAAGGAGAACAAAATCCACTGTCGTGGAGCTAATCACTTACTTGGTTCCACTTCTTGAAGCAATGTACTGTACTTCTGAATAATCTTGCGTATAGGGGAAGATGGGGGGGAAAGATGTGCCAGCGAGTAAGTTGAATTTTGGTATCAAAGGTGTAAGATTGTCTTTGTAGAATGATAATAAATCTAAGCTAAATATTCCAAATGAACGCAGTTCAAAGAATATTGAGGGAAAAAATAGATCAGTTTCCACAAAAATACTAAGCGGCATAAAAAAATTGATTCACAACATGACTGGTAAATTATGTTTTTATCAAATGTACAACTTTAGAAATAGATTTTAAAGACACTGGTGGCTTGCAATGTAAATGATTTATACTGAAATAAATGCTTTCTTACAATTGTGCCAACCTTGTTCTCATCACATTTCCACCTCTCAAGTGACAAACTACTGTCGAAATAACCCAAACGTTGTA
>JAUMHG010000243.1:20747-49373 GCA_032359395.1 Enteromius anoplus
TCAAACTGCTACTAGACTCAAGTCCACTGGTTAGTCAGGCTCGTAAACAACAAATGAGTCATTTGGGTCTGTTATGTCTGAGCTCTGCTTTGATATCCTGACTCGCTCTCTTCAACAAAACATCATGTAGTTTGAGCAGCTCTACAGTCTTACAGTTCATTTGGTGCAGCAACCTTAACATTTACAGTAATTACAAAGCCTCAAGGAAAACAGCCAGGGCAACAGCGCTGAGAACTGTGGTGATACGATGGTAACTGGCAGGCCTTGTTTGGAGCTCATTATGGTCTGGAGGCCTAAGGCCAAACAAGATTAGATTAGGGTCAAATACAAGAACTTAACTATAAGTGTTGGAGGCTAAGTTTTCCATTGATTGTGAACAGTCCCTCTCAGTCTCATATGTTTCAATCAACCTCAGCAAACAGTGCCCAGACTTAATAACAGCATTAGAGGTAAAGCGGGTTTCCTGTAGCGGACCGTAACTTGACAATTACTAGACCAAGCCTTCATGTCTCAGTAAACCATTCTTTGCATCCTGAAGTAAACACTGCTTACATGTGCATTCATGCTTTTGTTTTCTATCCTAAAATACATCCCACAATCCCATGGTTTCACCACTCAAGTCCCACAATGAAGTGCTATAAAAACATGTCCTGATTTAGTTAGTGAATGCAAAGTCAGATTTAGTGTGTTTTCAGTGTGTATGCAATATAAAACTTAATGTGATTCACTGAAGAAATGATGAGAAAGCAAAAAAGAGAGACATGTTTCTGTATAAATTATGTGGTGGACTTAAAAAATAAAAGAAAAGAAAATTATTGTTGACTAGCGATAATTTAATAATAATTTATAATCACATTGCCAATTAGCAGATCTTTTCCCTGTTAATATTCCAATATTTTTTAGAAAAATATTAGGTAAATATTTCAGTAATTCAGCTCACGTCTCATTTGTCTTATTGAAAAATACTTTTTTTTTTGTTTTAAACATCAAAGACCTTTTAAAATGAGAATTTTTAAGTGAATTCTGTATTAGTATGATGTATGGAAAATTCTAATATCATCACTGTTGCACACATTCTCACAGTAAAACTAAATAATAAATCCCAAAGTGATTTGTAAAGTGATGAATTTGATACTTTTTTAAAAAAATACTTTTGATACTGTTTTTATATTTTACTTATGCAGCTTCATACATATTGTTTTGTCCATCATAATTAGCAACTAGCAATTAAATAGCCATGCCACAACACAAATGACATATTTCAATATTTTTTGTTGCATGACAATATCATTCAAAAGTTTGGAATCAGTAAAGCTCTTTTATTTTTAAGGTTGTATTTATTTGATCAAAAGTCCTCCAAAAGTTAGGAAACGCTCTAGAAAAGTGTGGGTTTGGACAATACTGGCATGAATCCTTGTGATAATTTTGCACTGATAAGGGACAACACAAACAAAGAAATTGTGCCAACCTTGTTCTCATCACATTTCCACCTCTCAAGTGACAAACTACTGTCGAAATAACCCAAACGTTGTAATAATGGCATAAAATGAAATCAAGACAATGATTTCTTTGCATTACAATCTTAAAAGGTCAACTCTGTTACCTTGATTTGAAATACTACTAAACATCTGAAGACTGAAAAGTAGATATCTGTAAAGGCATCATCATTGAAAGCATGCTGCAGTTTCTAAATATCGGTCACAAGACTGATGATTATATCTGATTGAAGATTGTGTTGCATATCACCTTAATAGACTGGAAAAATGATACACAAATTAACCAAGCATACTACACATACAGTATGCTTCACCTTGGTCTTAATTCTCCTTGCCTAGAGGACACCTCAAACTGCTACTAGACTCAAGTCCACTGGTTAGTCAGGCTCGTAAACAACAAATGAGTCATTTGGGTCTGTTATGTTACAGTATACGACTTGATATATTACTCCAAGCCTCCTGAAGATGGTTCACACTAGTTGGACACTTCTTATAAACATCACGGTCCAGTTCCTCCCATACTGCCATTATTATGTAATCAAAATGAAAATGATTATTGGTTATCATCAATGATAATGCCAATTTACTTTAATGTACAGTATTTGCACCAAAAAGTGGTAAGGATTTACGCTGATATCATCCAAAACCACACAGGGGTGTTTCCAAACTTCTGAAGGGCAGTGTAAATTAATAAAATGAAAAAGACTGGTCGACGGTTTTAAATATCATTGTATATAAAACATTTATATTAACTATTATACATTGGACAAGTTTAAAAAGAGCAGAACTATATGAAATTGAATCTATTATGTTGCATTATAACTGCCTTTACAATCGTTTTGAATTATTTAATGTGTTCTTGCTAAGTAGAATTATATTTCTTCGTGAAGAGCTTGAGAAGTCCAGTCTTACCTGCTGCTGTAAGATTTTCAGTGAAGTCCCATTGAGCCTGTAGTGAATCCAGAGGGTCAATCCCAGCTGCTAAACTGCTCCTCCAGTGGCCACAATCTTGAAATGGAGTTAGTTTAGAACTACATTAATTTCTACCTGAACCAGAAACAGTGAATAATCCACATTCACGAAGATCCATTAAAACACATTTCTTTCCAGGGAAATGTGAGGATACCTGAAGCAAGGGATGGGTTTCTGTCGGCAGTTTCTGAAAAGAGCAGCTCCACCACACCGTCCTCTGGGAATCTCGGGTCTTGAATAGAGACAAGAGCAAACGATGACTGAAAGGGATGAAAGGCATGGAAAAAACTACACAGCACAGCGATGTGGGAACATCAACACACACAGGTTCAATGACAGCCGATGTATCCGTGACTTGTAAGCACATTCGCCACAGCAATGTGACTGTTTAAGCTTTAAAATTACAGTTGATTGAGTAATTGCATAAGAAGCTAAATGAAGTGTTTGTGTAAAGAGTTAACTTGTCCATCTCTTTCTCAGATCTGCTTGGGTCACCGTGTGTCTTGTCTGTCATTATTTACCAAAAACACTCGGCACTTGCTCACATGTTTAGTCACGCACACACTCATGCACTAGGAAAAACAAACCTCGGCTAAAAATAACCAAGTACTGTATGTTGGCCCCAAAAAGTAAGCATTTCACATTACATACAAATATCAAACAGCCAGTCAGTTTGTTTCCATTATAGAACTAAATCAAAAAGACGGGTATTATTTCTATAATATAACAAAAACATCAATATAGATACAAAATCGATCACATATATCTACTAAATAACTAAATTATTTGATATCACAGATGCATTGTATTTTTATTGTTATTTAATGATATTCAATATAACACGGGGCAGTAGCATAACTAAAAATAATTCCCTAAGAGACTATTTACAGTTCAGAAAGTCTGATCATATTCAATACTTTTCATTGTTATTTTAGTATCACTGAAATACTATTATTGTTATTTTCAATCTATTCAGAATGAGAAACACCACCTTGGCAACTAGCTGAATTAAAGAGCAGGTCATGTGGTATTTTTAAAAAGCGTCCTAATATTGTGTTGGAGTCTCTTACAATAGGTTTAAACGCATCTACGGTCAGAAAACATTGTAATTTTCTCAGAATATGCATTTAATATTAGAATCATTTTGGAACGATTTCGAAACGTGGATCATTTCGGATCTCAAGGACTTTAAACCCCTCCCTTCCATAAGCCAACTCTGCTCTGATTGGTCAGTTGGCCAAGTCTGTTGTGATTGGTCACCAGAAGTAGATAAAAAAAATATATATATAGAATATTGAACAATTATTAATGTACAAACAACTGTCGCCACAAATAGATTTTTCAAAAGGCCAGACTTCCTTGAACAAATGAGGATTGCACGTTTCAAAATTGAAAAGTGTTTTTATATGACTGTATTAATAAAATACAGAATGATTTTCTTCAGGACTTTTTGGATGTCATTCTAATTTCATCTTGCAGGTAACGTCTGATAAATTATGGTTTGCGAGCGAAGCGCTGCTTTGTATACAGCGTTACCAGGGAAACCTAGTCTCTCCCGCCGGCAGAGATATGGATTTTAACCACTGATTCTTCGCATCATCATCCTTAGGCAATAAATACAAGACACACTTGCAATCATAGCGCAGAAGAAAGCATCTTCTCATCTTCGTATTTTACAGGCAGTCGGGGATTACGCAAATGTGTTACTTAGTAACAGGCAGAAGATTTGAAAATGTAACGACTCGTCAAGGTGATTCTGAGTTGACTCTTTCTTTTGAGAGATTTTCTTTATCGTGCACTTTTTTTGCAGACTTTTTAAATTGAAGACATTACAAACTGTAAGATATTTTTGAAAAACCTATATGACCTGCTCTTTAAACACTATAATGTTTTGATTTTTCTTCTCCCTCCAAATGCAGATATGAATGATTTTAACTTTAAATATCCTGGTCCAAGAAAAACGAGTTAATTTTTCATGTTCACACCGATGTCTAAGCGGAATAAATCCCAGATCCCAATCCCAATCACATTTGTCAACCAGATTTATGCTCGAAGCCAAGATTTCCAACAATGTATCTATTGATTTATCTGTAAAGATAAAAGAGTTTGTACTAGATACCAAATAAACATGGTTTGGTTTGTTATTTTGCAAATGGAAATACCTCCATAGATTCTTATGCATCGGGACACTTTGGGTGCAAAGATTTGGCCAAAAAACACTTTGTGTACCTTTGTTTGCATGATCAAGGTCTTCCTTCGGCAAGTTAAGTTGTTCTCCACACAGAGAGCCGGTGTGATACTGCACAGCAAACACTGTCTCAGGGGTCCTCGTGGGATCGGTTTTATGATAACACACAATCTGTAGAACATATGAAGACGATACAGTGTGCATTTTCTATAAGATCAGCGCAGTCTGTGTGTGTGTGTATGTGTGTGTAAAAAACAGACAGAGATATCTCACCATGAAATCACCTTTGAGCATCTGTGGGGGTTCCAGTGAAAAACACACTCTGCCTATCTGACCGACGACAACCTGACTGAGAGTTATACACAAGCACTAAATACACACATATTATACATGCCTGGAGAAACATGATACACAAACAAAAGCCTCTTTATATTAAATTCATATAAAATCAGCTGACTTACTGCACTCCTGATGTGTAAACTGTCTGTGTGTCTTGATACACTCTGATATACAGCTGACACGCTGAAAACAAACAAGCCCAAAGAAAAATGTTGTTATCTTTTTTTATAGTTTGCATAATAGAAATCTTCATTAACTATCAACTTAATCTTAGATTTGTATAAATAATAGCAGAAAAAACCTGTAAATTTAACATATATATCATAGCTTAGATAAAACGGCTTTGGAAGAATTTAATACAGAAATGCTTTTAACAGAATTTAAAATTTTGGTTCATGTTAATGCTTACACACACAATACCAGTCAAAAGTTTTGGATTTGATATATATTTTTAAACATGTTTCTTATGTTCATCAAGGCTGTGTTTATTTGGTCACAAATACAGGAAATGTACAGGAAATAGGTAATATTGTGATTTTTTTTTTTTACCATTTAAAATAATGGGTTTAAAATAAACCTTTTTGAGGATATATATATATTTTTTTTTTTCTGTATTTTTTTATCAAATAAATGCAGCCTTGATGAACATAAGAAACATTTTTAAAAATCTATAAGAAACCTTGACTTTTGACTGGTAGTGTAAACAATTTATATATGCTGTGCAACTTTGGAAGTCACCGATGATCACCAAAACAGTTTGATTACAGACATCCTTTCATTTGTGTTCCACAGAAGAAAGAAAAGAAAATACTATTTTTTTGGTGATTTTTTTTTTTTTTACTTAGAATTGGAGAACTGAGGGATTCTGAGAAAGATCTGGTTTCTATTAATGCACAAGAAAAATGATTGAGTCATTAAAAGGGATGACAAACTTTTTGAAAACTAAAAACACAACTTAATTAAAAAAGTTAAAAGACTGGATGTACGACATATGGGTGTTTTCATCACCTGTAGGGTGGAAGTCAGGAACGGGATGAATATTAATGCCGTGGATGAAGAGCGGAGAAGAGTTCATGCGGATCTGATGGGTAAGGAGTCCGCCAAACACCTGCACATACCTGAAACATCCACAAACACCTCAGTCCATCATACTGACTGTAAATCAGGCTTCAGATGATAAACAGCAATATCAATAATCATATAGCATAAAGATGCATCATCCTCGTTTTATTTGGCAATTATGAGCATTTCATAATCTAAAAAGGATTTAGGGGGAAGAAAGAATGCATAAATATTTCCCAATAAACTCGCCAAAGGTGTGAAAAGTATGAAAGCCCGTTTCCACCGTGAGATTAAAGATATAATACAAATTCTATAAAAACTAAATACGGAAATAAAAGGAAATTCCAACTGTTTATACCAAACTTCGGTTTTCTCAGAAATTCTCAGAACTGCGAAACATAAACTCAGAATTATGAAGAAAAAGTCAGAAATATAAAGTCTTACTTTTTTTCTTGCATTCTTAAAAATGTTTATTAACTCAGTATTGCTAGTTAAATTTCACAATTCTTCAAAACAAAGTTTTAAACATAACCTAAAATTGTTTAAATCCCCCAAGTTTTCAATTTGCACGGAAGAAAAAAAATACTTTTTATCTTAAAACTTATCTTAATTAATTTTTTTCTTATATATTCTTATCATTTCTATTTCTTACATTCAAGATACAATGTAAACATAGAACTGCGAGGGGAAAAAAGCATGTTGTGAAAGCAAGCTTCTAACTGATTCTTAACGCTAAGAAAAAGAGAATTTCTTGACATTTCTTCATTGATTTAGTGCTATTCTGGGTGCGCCTCACTATCAAAGAGAATACATAGCTTCTTTATAGTGTTGCCAAAATCAGCATCTTTGTGTTTTTCCAGCAACAGATCAGAGCAGAGTATTTATGTTGCCATTTTTTAAGCTTTACAATAACTCATCTTCCAAAAAGTGTTTCTAGAGTCAATAAAGATGGGAGAACATAAGGGAAGGAAAATGATAGTGCACTAAACTTCAGGGGGGAAATAAAAACTCCTGCTCAGCTTGCACGTGCATGAAGGCTGAGAGGCAGTCTAAAAAATTACCAAAGTGTAAAATGAAGATATTTCACAGAAAAAGGAAGTGGGAATAATATCAGGACATCCAGATTGCATCGGGGGATTTCCTCTCCTGTGAGTGACCTTCACTCATGACACACTGCTGAGTGACCGACATGACCAACTTCAAGGTGGAAAGCAACAGGAACAAGGGGAAAAAGAAAGCTAATGCATAAACGAATGGGCCTTGCCTTTTCTGAGACGGAGTCATGAGGTTAACCATTTTATCACTGCAGAACTTCTTCATGGAGTACAGATCTAATGCATGTTTCTCACTGAAAGACAGAAAGGACACAGAAGAATGCGTGAACCTAAAATCTTTTTGCTGCAATGATTTAACATACAGTGCAGGCCACGGCAAGCAGCCGTTACATCTGCACAATTCACAATGCTTTTATACATTTAAAACACAGATTTTTGAAATGATGCCAGATGAAGCTATTAAGAATAATCTCAGACATTTCTCATGTTACAGCAGAACGTACAGGTTTGGAACAACACGAGGGTGAGCAAATGATGAAAAAAATGCTAATTTTTGCGTGAACTATGCCTTTAAAGATCTTAAAGCAACAGCTCCTTCAAAAATCAATGTTCTGTCATGTTGCTCCAAATGCATATAAATGAATTCCTTTCCTCCAAATGGGTAAGTACCACAAACAATTGCTCTCAAGTGAGTTTTTAACGTGATCACTCCACAAATTATTGGTTTTGGATTCATTGGTCGTTGGACTGGATCTGTGAGAGAGTTCAACAACCTTTAACAGTTTAATGAATGAATGACTTCAGTTTGAATACACATAGCTATTATATGAATTCTGAAGACTTGAAATATATGCATATAATCGCCAACGGCCATTAATTATAATCACACAGAAACTCACACAGGTTTAGAATGGCATGAGGGTGAGTAAACCGTACCAAAATTGTCATTAAGCAGAGATTGCAAGACTTTTTTTTACTTGTTAACAATGAATATGAATTGTTGGGTAGTACCTGGTGGAAACATTAGATAGCTGGATGTAAGAGGATATTACCACACCCACTTGGTCTTTGCTGCCCTATGACAGACACAGGAAGAAGTTAACCGACCGTGACATTCCTACAGGACAGAGTCAAAGTCCTTGAGACAAATAATGGACTTTAAACCTCAGTAAATATCGTCAAATCTCACTTTGCAGTGAAGCAGCAGCACATTTTCAGAGTGTGCCCTGAGCCAGTTGTCCATGTTTTTACACACTGAACACAACAGATGGAGCGATGGGGCTTGTCGTTCTTGCCATCCCAAATCCAACACCTAACAGTCAGAGAGGCGGTGGGTAGACATTTATTTTCATTCAAAGGTTTGGGGTTCATACATTTTTTAAAAATTAAAAAAATAATTTTTTAGTAAGGTTTCATGAAATGGATCAAAAGTGTCAATAAAGACGTTTATAATTTTACAAAATTATTTAATTATATATATATATATATTATATATCATATGGGAAGACATTATATGGGTCAGAACAACATTAGGATATTAAATAAAGATCACTTTTCATAAGATATTTTGCGAATTTCCTACCATTAATATATCAAAACCTTTGAGTAATAAATATGCATTGCTGACAACTTCATTTGGACACCTTTAAAAGGCAATTTACCCAATATTTTGATTTACATATTAATTTATTTAGCAGATTGTAGAAAAAAAAATAGTTGTACTATCCTAACAAACCATACATCAATGAAAAGCTTATTTATTCAACTTCCAGATGATGAATGAATCTTAATACATGACATAAAATTTATAAATATAAATAAATATACACATTTATATAATATAAATATATGTTAATAATATTTAACATTATTTTAGAATATATTATTCAATATTATAAGAATATTACATACATTATATACAGTACTGTGCAAAAACCTTAGGCCATTTTCACCAACAAAAACTGGTTTTAAGTGGGTTATTTCTATCTTTTGCGCTAGCGTGTCAGTTGGAAATATCGGTTTACATTTCTAAACATTATTTTTAGTCATTAATTGTAATAATGCAGTGAGATTATTGTCTGACAGCAGCCAGTGCTTCACACAGAGATCTGATCTGATCATCTTCCAGTCTGTCTGGAATCACATGAAGAACCAGAACAAACTGAGACAGACTCAATCCAGAAGAACTGTGGCAATGTCTCCAAGATGCTTTAAAAGAGTCACATGACACACAGTTTAACCTTACCGTGCGATTCATCCTGCTGAGATCATCACTGTGTTCGGATAAGTTAATGACCTGCATGCAGGAAAATAAAAGATTTGTTCCATGTGACTCCGATAGCAACAGTTACCATCAGTCAGCAAACACACACCATGACACCTGATTTGTTTGTTGTTCTTGTCTGCTCACCATGTATCGATCTGCATGTTTGGACTGCAGCATCTGCGTGATGCTGCGCAGGCTGTGCTGGTACGTCTGCTCTGTGCAGGACTGCTGGAAGGTGATGCCAATGATACGCTCCGTAATGTAGTCCAGGTCAAATTCAGACCCCTCCATCATGCTAGTGTCCCTCGTGGGAGGAGATCTGCAGAGAGGATGAGACTGGCTTCAGTACAGTAATGTGCAGACAGTACAAGTAGGGCTTTTTCTAACACTTGGACACTTACAATTAGACATGCCTAAAAGTTTGCATCATTTAATACGCATATACACCTTCCAGTTAAAATATGACTTTAGTATTTGAAATAATCTGTAGGTTCCCTAACACATCATTTATATCAAATATATTAGTCTTGAATACACTCTTTATGCACACTCACTAGTTTTAAGGCATGCAAATTATTATAGTAACACTCCATAAATACAAGAAAAATCTCACACTTCCGTTATTTTATGAAAGCCATGTGTGTAGTAGTGTTCTGTATTGTAAAGGCTGAGGGTGGAATATCATATTTTCATAACTTCTGTAATAAAATGGTTTTGTTAGGAGGTAATTTTCCCCCCCAAATTTCAACTTGACTGAAAATAACAAGGTAAAACAATAAATCATAGTTAACTTGATTTTTCTTCACACATCAAGTCTCATATCCAATCTTAACCACGCCACAACACCACAAATATGCAAATAATGTTCTTAAAATAAATATCAAATTTGTTTATGACTTATGATAGTGGTATGGTGACTTTAAGGGAGAAAACAATACAATATATATTTTTAAACATTTCTAATGCTTAAACAAAAAAAAAAATACAAAAAAAAAAATTTTAAAAACTTTTTCTATTTAAATTTAATTTAAAATGTAATTAATTCCTGTGATTGCAAAACTGAACATCCAGCATACGCAGTCTTCGGTGTCACACTGTAAAAAAAAAGGTGACCATAAAAAATACGGTAACAGTTTTAAGTTAAATACTGTTATTTCATTAACTAATACAATGTTAATATACCAAGATATTAAAGTAATGCAATCTGTTTTGTATCTTTGAAATTCACTGATAAGCACCAAAAGCAGGTGATGATGAGAAAGTCACATGATGCACCAAATCCCATCACAAGCAGCTTTTAAATATGAACATACATACAGTAGAAGGAGCTCACTGTCATTCACACAAACACTAAACACCATCATGATGAGACTCATTACACTCAAATATGCTACAAACATTGATTTAACAACACTACATCCAACATTCAACCCTAATAAACATCACTGAGAAGAAACACTAAGAAGAAACAGAATTATTTCAATGAAAAAACATCAAATTCAAAAAAAATTTAAATGCAATGCAGGGAATTCTGGGAATGTCAGTTTACATTTTTTCCCCTGTAAATTTTACAGGAATTTACCATTAGCCATTTAACAGTTTTTTTTTTTCGCAGCAATTTTTTTTTGCTGTTAAAATCACAGCCATTTTTTACATAAATCCTTCAAATATGATCTTATTATGTGCTCCTTAATATTTTTGTGGAAACAATATCAAACAGAAAAAGGGACAGATGTCGCCCCTCCAAAATAGAGACCAAGTATTTAAAAGATTTAAAAATCCATGCAAGAAAGAAACTGAAACCACAGCCTGATTAAGCAGCAACAGTTCCTTCATCAAGGACTCAGAGTCACAAGATATAAATCTGCTTTTGCTCTGACACATTCTCTTCCTTACCAAGGACGCTTCCTCTATTCTTTTTATTCAGTTTTTCTTATCATCTGTGAATTTAAAAACAGTTCATAATAATGCTACTGTGCAAATTACAAGTCAAAAATAAGTTGTTGTTTTTTGCCTGCCATTTCTGCCCCTACTCAATGTCTGACCCACAAACCCATTTAGTGCACAAGACCACACGGCTTCCAATACGTGAACACATGACAGCCTATTGGTGCCTTAAGTGACATTGTCTGACCCTTACCATGTGATAGCAGAAAGGCAAAACAGATTCATTGAACCGGAGTAAGACTCAATATTGGATGCTGTTGTGAGCTGATCTGAAATAAATGAACACACCTTTTGATGACACATAAAAAGACAGAAAGGACTTTGCTTCTCGTTTCTATTTACGTCTCAGTATAAATACTTCCTTCCAAACCTACCAATTCTTCACTTCAAGCAAAGCTTTATTGCAAAATGAATATAATATAACCTTATACTTGAAATACAGGTGTGGTTAAACACAAAGGATCTGCTCACCAGATCAGATTCACCCACCTTCACTTTCAGCATCGCACACCTACACCATGTGCTTCGTGTGTCAGTGTACGTGCGTATGGTCACTTATCTACAGTATGTTTAATCCTTAACCTGTCTGTAACCTTCAACCTCCAATTAGAAGCATTAAAAAAGATAAAAACACAAATGATGGCTCACCTGAGTGCCGTCTTTACCGAACAATACAGAAAGAGCTGAAAGAACTCACCCTTCTGTCCGGCTGAAAACTCCTCTCAATAGTCTTCTGAACTCCTGTGAACGCGAAAAAGAGAAAAGAAATGCAGCACTAGGCGTTTGTCTGAGCTCACGTGTACTTTGGTCGTGGTGGCGTATGTGCGTGTGTGTTTACCCGTTGTCAGCACTTGTTGTGTGGTAAGCATGAGTAAAGAAACAGTACCAGGGGAACACACCTCCCTATTACAAAAGTCATGAGTCACACAATGGACATATGATGCAGTAATGTCTGGAATTTTTCTTTGCGTATTAGAAAGGACGTCTGATATAGAAAGGATTGCATTCATAAAATACACACAATTATCATGTAATCCATTGATTTCTAAATAATTAACAAAATTATGTGAACTCGCGTATGTTTTTTTTTTTTTCATCCATATGCTGTAACTGGGTCATAATGGTTAAATATTACCAGCATGCGCTTTCCTGATTCCTGCTGTATCTAGAGTTGCGAGATTATGCCCGTCAATCACAAATTGAAAAAAAAAAAAAAAAAACAGCAACTCTGAAGGAGTGTGACAGCTGAAGCTTCCACAAACATACATTTATATTTAGTGTTAAGAAAACACAGTGTTATTTTTAGGTGTGAGGTACGTCTAGTGCTATTTAACACACCTGCTGGTTGATTCCAAACAATGCCGTGTCTGTAAGGAATCATTAAAATCAGTAACGCCTAGAAAAAGCGTATTAAACGTTTGAATTATGCATGCTAAAGTCACATTCGTCTCGAAGGCTACTTAAGGTCATACATCGTAGTAAATGTGAGGTAAGACTGAGGGGCCGAAAATGCAAAAAGCATGTATATCTGCTGCCCCCTGCTGGACAATAGAAATCTGCCGATTACTCAATCTAATGACATTCCAAACCGCTGACTGACTTTCTTTTGCAGAATACAGAAGGATTATTTTGAATACTGTTGGGAACCAAGTCACTTTAGTCACCTTTGCATAGACAGAAAAAAATGTTATTTCAAAATGTTATGCTCAACAGAAGAAAGTCAAGCTTAATGGTCAGTATGAACATTTTTATTTGTCCCTGAACTAGATTTTCAGCATGATTAAATATTCAAAGTCAAATTCTGCAATGTCAAAACCTGTAAACGAACTAAATTAAGGTTTTTATAATGGGGTATTTCAATTTAACATGGTGTGGTAAATATAAATCAAGGATACTTTGACATTTTGATCTATAAAGTAAATTACATTCCTTGTTAGAACGTAAATCGATTTGATTATGTTAATTTTTCAAAATGTATGTTTGTAATAGCAGGGTTTCTGTTTATGATGATAAATGCTTAAAGAAAATGTAAGGAGCACATTAAAATGCTTTTTTAAAATTAAATGCGTTTTTGGAGAACAAAATGAGTCACATTAGCAACATGACTTTTAAACCAATCTCTATTACATTTAAATTTTACTACATAAACTGCCTGACTAGAATCAAATCGGAAACTACATGACAAGAAGTCTGAAAAAAAGGAATCCAAATGAAGTATGACATTTGTACATTAAAAAGGTTCATATATGCCAATGGGCTGAGAGAAATCAATTTAATCCAAAGGGGAAAGTTTTCATATTCCATTGATAGAGATACATGCTTGTTTTAACTCAATTTCTCAAAATCCAAAAGTAAGTTAATAAAAAAGTATCCGTCTAATCTTGAACAAACATATCTTAATTTGCATCTCAAGTAAATGTATCTTCTTTTAAGCATGTTTACATATTTTAATTGGAAACAAGACAAAATACTGATCAAGGTGTTACTTTTTTTGCACTGAATGCAACAATAAGGACCCCCAAAGTTCTTTTTGTGCCACTTTAAGACCTTTAAGGCCTTAATTTGTGGCAAATCTTTTAATACCAAGAGAAACCCTGTAAAGGTAACCACTCCAAAACATCTGAGGTGTGAGTGTCTGTAATTCACGTAGAAGAGAAAAAGGTCCAAATATACCAAGGGATGTTCAACACAGACCTTTTTTTTTTTACTAATTACCTAAAAAAAAATATATTATTTTAAAAAGTGACTATATTTGTGCATTCACTTTTTATTTATTATATTCATGAGGCTTAATACCAGAGTTTTAATTTATTATATACAGCAATTATTTAGTGGGAAAAATCGAATCATCAAAAACTGAAGCCTGAAAACGTATACATAAAAAAAATATTCTAAAAAGAGTTTTTTTCACAGTTCAATTTTCTTAAAAAAGTAAAAAACAAAACCAGCTTATATACATCCGATCCGGAGTCTGTATTTTTCCTGCACCGCTCAGACATAAGTGTTAGGATCAAGAGGTGTTTTCTGATGACCTCTGGGTTGTTCTCTGCTTTCGGCTTCATAGCGGTCACGCTCCTTAAAGTAACAATTGACATCCTTGATTGTTTGTCCCGTTAAAAAGGTCCCGACAGCATACAGAATTGCGGTTATAATTCCAAACAGTGCGACAGCTGCATCCCCCCCATTCACACTACAGTTCATCCAGGTATATCCATTACGAGCGTATAGTCGCTCACGCCGAACACACACATCAGTGGAGTTCACTGAGATCACGAAGTGCAGATACAAACCTACCGCAACCACGTAAGCCACTGCACCAATGATCTGGAAAACAAACTGCCCAATCAGGAGCTTCCGTGGTAGCATGTGGGGGGGTTTGCTGCTGGACACTACGAACAGGAGTGAAAGTGCACCAAAGGTGAGGCTGAAGGCCACACCGCCATAGACTCCTGGTGCTCTCAGCTGTCCGAACTGCATGTCAAGATCACGCACCTGCTGCAGCTCCACCCCCTCAAAAGGAATGATGGCGTCAACGAAGCTCACTCCGCCCATACCCATCGCAGACATGCCCAGCTGGGACATATGAGCGGCCACTATGCAGATGAGCACCAACACATTGGTCAGGATGGCGCATATTAACACGATACCTGAAACAAACACAGAAAGACGTGCAACTACATAAGAAACTGCAAACTTGTTTAGAACATGAATTACCTCGCAATTCCAAAAACGATCAATATCATGATCAGTCTTGTGAGGAATAACCATTGTTAAAGGGTTAGTTCACCTAAAAATTTTAATTCTGCCATTAATTATTCACCCTCATGTCGTTCCAAACCCATAAGACCTTTGTTCATCTTCGGAGCACAAATGAATATATTTGTGATGGCACAGAGAGCTATCTTACCCTCCATCGACAGCAACACAACTGAAATGATCCCAGATCCAGAAACGCAGTAAATACACCGGTAAAAAAGTCCATGTGACATCAGTGACTCAACTTCAGTTTTGCACCGATAAGAGAATACTTTTTGCGTTAAAGCTTGTGTATGCGCTGCGTTGAGATACTCTAAAATGGCTTGAGACGTAAGTCATGGGAGAAGAGTAAATGGTGTTGTTTTTGTTTTATTTGTGCAAAAATGTATTCTCGTAACATCGCAAAAATTAGGTTGAGCCACTGATGCCACATGGACTGTTTTACCTGTGTTTTTGCCACTTTTCTGAACCTGGGATCATTTTAGTTGTGTTGCTGTCTATGGAGGGATAGATACTGTAGCTCTCTTTCATCATCAAAAATATCTTAATTTGAGAAAGTGACACTAAGAAAAAGCATGCCATGCTGTTTCTTTCTTCTTCTTCTGTTCAAATGTCATTTACTTGGTGCATATCGCCACCTAACTTGTGGCTCTGTAATCTTTTTTTTTTTCTGTTTAATTTTAAATCCATGAAAATACAAATTATATTGTTTGTTTGATGCTACAATTATATAAAATGTAATTTACAATATGTATTTTTATTATAAAAAAAATTATAAACCACATATCATGCAGATCCATGATATGTGAGATAATAAAATATCAACATATAATAAACATAATAATATCAATAATTTATACAGAAAATGATTTTATATATACCAAATAATATACTATATTAATTGTTATTGCAATAAATATAATAACCATATAATAATTTTATTTTAATGTTTTTTTATTTTATTTTATTGTATTACAATTAT
Organism: Enteromius anoplus; assembly: GCA_032359395.1. Taxonomy (NCBI): domain Eukaryota; kingdom Metazoa; phylum Chordata; class Actinopteri; order Cypriniformes; family Cyprinidae; genus Enteromius; species Enteromius anoplus. The sequence goes on from JAUMHG010000243.1 coordinate 36,811, forward strand.
TGTAATATTGTGCGCAATCTGTCACGCCCACTGGAGTCTGGTCAGTAGAGCACGCACGCATGCGCTGATGGCTCTGAATTAAGCTAACCCTGAAGCATAACCTACTCCAGAGCAGGTTGTCTTCAGAGAGGAAGTTGCTATGGCTACTTACATACCCTGAAAGTCACCTAAACCGAAAGCTGAGGTTATCTGCTTACTTAACTCACTCTTAAACATACCTGGGTATGTTACATAACCTGCTTTCTGGAACAGCCCCCAGCACCTGTGCGATTCGTCATAGACATAAACAGAGAGAAGAAGCTCCAGCTACAATGTTCTTCCGCAAGACGCACACAGTTCTGTTTATTAAGCGCTAAAGCGCCAAAGGTTACAGACTGCAGCTTCATTTAGATTTTTATAAAACGCATGCAGCAGTAGTTCCCAGCCACGTTCCTGGAGGCCCCCCAACACTGCATGTTCTCCATGTCTCCTTAAATCACACACACCTAAATCAGACCATAAGCTCATTAAGAGCTGAAATGGGTGTTTCAGACAAAGGACAGATGCTAAACATGCTGGGGGGCCTCCAGGAAGGTGGTTGGGAACCACTGGCATACAGAATTAGAATATTAAACCTCACAGAATCACATATTTAATCTTGTTTAATTAATTTACTATGCAAGCACTCCAGATTCTGTTAATAAAACATGAAGCTGAAATATGGGGACCCTCCAATGTTTTTGCAAGTACCCTTTAATTCCAGTTTTATTGTGTGCAATGGAGCAGGTTTTTAAGTATGTGAACAAACTGTCATGTATGTGCACCATTTCACAAACTCTTGTTTATACAAGCATGCAAATACAGCTCACCTGCCAACATAACAGCAAGTAAAAATCATTTTAATATATATATTTAAATAAAGTTTGACTTATATACAGTAATAAACATAAACCGTAATAAACTATATGCTATGCCTGGTCTATGTGTTGCAGGAATAAGAAAATATGTTAAATCAGCGGTGTCAGCAAGCTTAAAAAAAGCTAAACCGGTTAGACCAGGAGAAAGGAGGAAGGGGGGCAAAAATACATTGTGTGGCGTCAGAAGGTGTGGCTTGAGCTAGACTGAAACCAGACCTGTGTGAGGGCATGTTTGAAAATGACACCCAAATTCTGATAATCACCTGAACCTGGTTTCAGACATTTTGGATACATAATTCCAAAATACATACCACAACATTCGTATTTCTGTCTAATATTCATCTCCCGTCTGTGAATGCTTACCCCTCCTGGAACAGACGTTAGAGCACTTTGACTCCCGGTGCTCTCGAGGAGCGCTCCTCGTCTGTCTCTGAGAACCTCTGGGGTAGTACGGCGGCTGGCTGGACGACCTGGGTCAGATACGATCATAAAAGATGACACACAAATTCCAGTTCAAATGTGCATGTTGTTGCTTATTTGAACAGGCAGAATGTGGTCTCACCTCTCACTGCCTGATCGATCACTAGGGTGGTCTCGACGGCTGCGGGGCTCTCGGTCTCGCCTCTCACTATAGTGTCCCCCATTTCTCTCTCTCTGCGGACGATGGTTTCTGGACGGCTGGGTCATTGCTTCATGAGGGAAATATACTTTGGTTTATTATGCGTTTATAGTATAACTATTCAAATTTTACATAAACAGGGACCCTGACTTTGAGGCAACCCAGAGACCCCAATATAAAAGAGGACGTAATGCTCTTCATTAATGACATTTATGTACATATATTTTATGCTTATATTACTTATAGCTTATGCATGTATTTATCTGTGCACAATGTACTTTACGTAGTCTCTGGATATAACGTTATAGAGTAAAATCTCTATTGTTATTATTTATCATTAACAATAAAGCAAACATTTTTCAGTAAAGCAGTTTGTATTTCAAACTGGCAAATCTATTATATCATAATCACAATCCTTCTTTTAACTAAAGATGTTTCCGCTTTCTGTCTCACTTTAACTCGAAGTAACCTGCGCCTCAGTATCGGTAAATAAGTTTCACTTGTCCCTTGTTTCAGTTGACTTCAGCCCAAACATTAAACCTTCGTTTTCTACTAAACACATATATCAAATAATGTTTCTAAACACACTCAGCAAACGCGGCTTACCTGCTTAACAGACGTCGATCACATTTGTATTGTTTTTCCTAATCAAAACTCCGCTTTTTTCCGCAGACAAGAGATTTTGACCGAGCCCCGTCTGTGAAGTCTCGCGATGATACCTGCGGAATGGGCGGGGTTGAGCACCTGTGACGAGCAGGTGACTATATATGCAGTCAAACCGCGTTATTTGGTCGCTTATTAGCTGTACTACACGACCCAATCCGTGATAACGGGAGTGAGGGTCACGGAAGATTGCTGCCTGAGATTACAGACTTGTGTGCGCAACAGATGTGCCTCTGTTTTGGTTCCAAACATACGTCAGTGAGGATAGCATTGTGTTCGATTCATTCCAGGGAGTCGCGTCTTTTGAATCAGTTCACTAAAAAGATTCATTCAATACATTGTGTCAGTAGATAGGAGAAGGGTGTTTCTTTACGACTTTACACATATCCTTATAAACATTTTTTTTCTCGGGTTTGATTTTTTTAATTGCAATAATAAACAACAAAAATTACAGTATGAACAAAACTATCAGGGCAAAACAGTAGGCCTACGTGCAGCAAATCGGTTGTGATTTAACGAGCAAGATCTGAATAACTGATTCGAACAATATTTAGAAGCTTCGTGTATGGCGTTAAAACGTTTATCCACAAATGCCCACAATATATAACAACGAACTGCATCCCAAGATATAATTACAATGACAAGACATGTTGCTTTGCTTCAATAGGGCGTGTTCGTATTGCTATAATCAGTCAATGAACTGTGGATCAGAACGACGGAAGATTCGTTTGTTCAAAACTCTGGAAACGCTTTTAAACAAAACACTTGAAAGGGGCTGTCATCCAAGGCTCCTACCTCCTGGAATGTGGTAATAAAAGTAAATTAGGTCCTTTATATGCGGATTATACAACTATGTGTCACTGTCAACTGTAAATATCCCGTAGCACGAAATACAGTCTACTTCACTGAATAAGTAATTGTCAGAAGGTTCCTATTATGATAGCATGCAAATGTCTCAGACAGCTCTTTTCACTGGTTTTGTCAATACAGCATAAAAGAATACATTAATACTGTGGGGGTTGATGCATTAAAAAGATACACTACTGCATGCGACTTGACATTTTACAAGGGTCACATTCCTCTCCTCCATTGTCCTTTTGTTCAAGAAAGCAGTTCACTTTAAGGCGATAAATATCTTTTAGTTATTGTGTTCAGGAAGAAAAGACATTTATATTAAATGCACATTTATTTTCAACAGTTACATGCAGTTGGATGCAGGTCTCAGTGGTTGTAACTAATAATCACAGGCTCCAAATAGCTTAATGAGCCTAATTAACATAATTGATTTGTAGGCATGCATCCACCTGGTTTTCAAAGACAGACGTTTGGTTGTTGTTCCTGTCTGTGTATTTGATCTCTAATGTTGAATTGCAAATGATTTGATATTATTGACATGCTGACATTGCTGTAGTGGAAATGGATACTGGGTTAGAGGACCTCGAGCTGAGAGAGTCTCAGAGGGAGTATCTGGACTTTCTGGATGATGATGTGAATTATTTTTATTTATGTTATGTTACGTTACGTAGATCAGCTGGATTGTGCAAACACCCTTGAAAACTCTGCGTTTGATGTCATTTTTGTTTTTTTACAGCAAGACCAAGGCATTTATCATGAAAAGGTCAGGAGTATGGTGTCTGATGGCCAGTGTCGTCTCATTGTCAACATCAATGACCTGAGAAGAAAAAGTGAAAAAAGAGCTAAAGAGTAAGTATTTTATTATATATCTTATTATTTTGAGCCTTTGTATGAATAAAAACGTTGTCCATCAGTTTGTCCTTGAAGCTCATCTAATTAATGGTCTCTTTTCGTTAGATTGTTAAATAATGCCTTTGCTGAGTTGGTGGCGTTCCAAAAAGCCCTAAAGGATCTTGTGGCCTCAATAGACACCACTTATTCTAAGCAGTTTGAAGAGTTCCATGTTGGTTTTGAGGGCAGCTTTGGGAATAAACATGTCTCTCCACGTACTCTAAGCGCACGCTTTCTGGGAAACCTTGTGTGTGTGGAAGGCATTGTGACCAAATGTGAGTAGGATTTTTTATTTATTTTTTTAATACAAATTATCATTGCTCCTTATGTGTTTTTAAGGCTTGTAATTTCACATAGTTAAACATAATACAATTTTTTTTTATTTCAGGCCCTGATTTTTTTAGATGAATTGATTTAGGTTTATTATAATGTGTTATGCATTGCCATTTTTAACTTGTAATTTTGATGTGATCTGTAGGTTCCTTAGTCAGGCCCAAAATTATGCGTAGTGTCCACTATTGTCCAGCTACTAAAAAAACCCTTGAACGAAAATACACTGATCTTACCTCATTGGACGCTTTCCCTTCCAGTGCCATCTATCCAACTAAAGTGAGCTATATTTTTTCATGGGTCATATTTTTTTTTTTAACATATGTAAAATGTATTGTAAATGTTAAATACTATTTACCAGTTTATTTAAATTGTATTTTGGTTAAGTATTTATATATGTAATCATGTAGAAAATGTATTTATTAAAATGGTAATTTAAAAATGTATCTGATTTAATTGTTTGTGTAACTGTTTATTATTATTATTATTAATCCTAACTAATTCAAATGCACCTATATAAATAGACACACATTCTGTAAACTTATTGTGGATGATTAATGGTTTGGCAGCACTAATTTAAATGTTGTTTTATTCATTTAATAATTAAACTATTTATCCCATAAACAATTGACTTAAATAATTTGAGTAAATATTAAATAGTTTGAAAGACATTCCTCGATCCTCCTCTTTTGCCTGTCCTTTAACTCTCCTGTTGTTGATCCAGGAGAATGTTCTACTGGGAAGAATCCCAATAACCATCCCTTGTTGGCCACTGATTTAGAATTAATGTTAAGAATCCTAACCTTGTGCAGGATGAAGAAAACAATCCTCTGGAGACGGAGTTTGGGCTGTGCTGTTATAAGGACCACCAGACGCTGACCATTCAGGAGATGCCAGAGAAGGCCCCCGCTGGACAGCTGCCACGCTCTGTCGACATCATTGCGAATGATGACCTTGTCGACCGGGTGAAACCAGGTGACCGTGTGCAGATTGTAGGGGTCTACCGTTGCTTGCCTGCGAAACAAGGTGGCTTCACCTCCGGGACCTTCAGGTGTGTATATTTGAAGTCTTTCCCGAGATCAGGACTTGTCCTCATATCACGTCCTCGGATGAATCTGTGCTTCTCTGCAGAACAATCCTGTTGGCTAACAATGTGAAGCTTATGAGTAAAGAGATTGTGCCGACGTTCTCTGCAGATGATGTTGCCAAGATAAAGAAGTTTTGCAAAGCTCATGCTAAAGTAAGAAGAGGCACAAACATCTTTGGCTGAGGTTTATTTAATGACTCATTTGTTCTAAAGTTATGCAGTTTTTGTCATGATAAACTGGTGCCTATGGTTTTTCTACAAGGTGTTGAGGTGCATGATGCATGTGGGAAATGCAGCTCTGATCTATTTTACATTTGCTGTGCAAGGTAAGAGTATTTGTATGTTTCAGGATGTCTTTGAGCAGCTGAGCAATTCTTTGGCTCCCAGTATCCATGGCCATGAGTACATAAAGAAGGCCATTCTGTGTCTGCTGTTGGGAGGCAATGAGACCAACCTGGAGAATGGAACGCGCATCAGAGGAGACATAAATATTCTCCTCATAGGTAAGATATGTGTGTATGTATATATGCTGTATGTACTGTGTATATTTATTCAGTGTGTGTATATATAAATACAAACACATGCATGCAAAATATATAAATGCACTTAAATGTAAATGCTTTTAAAATATATACTGTATGTGTGTTTTAATATAAACACGATGTAAAGAAGAACTTTTTTCGGATGCGATAATTGTTTGACGGCACTAGTTTTTATATGTGGTGGTTCTTTTCTTTTTTAAAGACTACATTTAGGTTTAATCTATTGAAATTTAATTTACTCCTAAATATATATGTATATATGTATATATATATATATATATATATAAGATTATATTTTATCTTTCAAATACTTTGCATGAATACTTTTAATTTTTCTGATTTCAGGTGATCCTTCAGTAGCGAAGTCTCAGTTGCTGCGATATGTTTTGTTCACGGCACCAAGAGCAATTCCCACCACTGGACGAGGCTCATCTGGGGTTGGTCTGACAGCCGCAGTCACGACTGATCAGGAGACGGGTAACACTTTTAACATGACAAGCATGCACCCAAAAATGCAGAAATTTATAGGCAACATTTTTATTTAAATTTTTATGACATGTCATTATATTCCATGTCTGGGTTGAAAATGCCCCAGGGTAGTTATTTTCCAATCATACAAGTATTCAACACATGCATCACAGATCTTAAAATATTTTATCCTCTGGTTAATCCAGGTGAGCGTCGTTTGGAGGCAGGAGCCATGGTGCTCGCTGACAGAGGTGTGGTGTGCATTGATGAATTTGATAAGATGTCTGACATGGACCGGACAGCCATCCATGAGGTGATGGAGCAGGGTAGAGTCACCATTTCCAAAGCTGGGATTCAGGCAAGACTCAATGCTCGCTGCAGTGTGTTAGCTGCTGCCAACCCAGTGTATGGAAGGGTAAAGACCAACTATTAGCTTGACTGATCAAATTTAGGGATTTAATTTAATGTTTTATAATCCTTGTGTGTTCTTCACCCAGTATGACCAGTATAAGACCCCAATGGAGAACATCGGGCTCCAGGATTCCTTGCTTTCCCGGTTTGATCTGCTGTTCATAGTCCTGGATCAGATGGATCCAGACAGCGATCGGGAGATCTCGGAGCATGTGCTGCGTATGCATCGCTACAGAGCACCTGGAGAGCCGGAGGGAGCAGGTGAGGCCGACATCTGCTGGTCAAAGCAAGCAAATTGTTTGTTTACTAGACAAGTGGTGTTTTAAAACTGAAACGAGTTTGTCCAAACATTTCTGCTTCTTGCACTGATATGAGGGGAGCACTTATTTGATCAAAAGTCAAACTGTGAAGCTTTCATTTTGTGAAATGTGAGTGTATTTGTTTTAGTCAGCTGTTGCTCTCATTCTGTTATGTCTGTATCTACAGCAATGCCGCTGGGGAGTTCAGTAGATGTGTTTGCCACTGAGGACCCGAACATCACAGAAGCAGCCGAGCAGGAGCTACAGATTTATGAGAAAAAAGACAATGTCCTGCATGGCCACAGGAAGAAAAGGTGTTGCTTTACTTTAAAAATCTACTTTTGTTTCTTAAAAAGCCAGCCTATAATCCAGCGGATTTCTGTCATTACCCTTCTGTGAAAACTTTTAAAGGGAGAAGATTGTTACCATGGAGTTCATCAGGAAGTACATCCATGTGGCTAAGCTGGTAAAGCCAGTCCTGACACAAGAGGCATCAGACCACATAGCAGAGGAGTACTCCAGACTCAGGAGCCATGACCAAGTCAACAGTGACTCCGCCAGGGTCTGTAGAGCTCATTGAAAGAGTGCTTTTCATGTTCGTGTTAATTCATGTAATTGCTTGGTATGATTTAGACTAAGTGTATCCATTCCCCCAGACGATGCCTGTGACCGCTCGAGCTCTGGAGACCATGATTCGATTGTCTACAGCTCACGCCAAGGCCCGCATGAGTAAAACCATCGATCTGGGAGATGCAGAAGCTGCACTTGAACTCATGCAGTTTGCTTATTTCAAAAAGGCATGCGGTCATTCACCTACAGAACTGATACCGTTATTCAGTGTCATTTATGACTAACATAATTTGGCATGACTCTGTAGATTCTGGAGAAGGATAAGAAGAGGAAGGTGCCTGAGGACTCGGAGATGGACATCTCTCAGAGCCAAGATACAGAGAGTCAAAGAAGCCTGAGGTGAGTGTGAAAGGGAGGTTGACCCTGCAGGAATGGTTCACCCAAAAATGAAAATGATGCCATGTTTCACTCACTCCCAAGCCATCCAAGCTGTATATGACATTCTTTTTTTCAGTTGAAATGCAGTCCGAGGGGTTTTCTTTTTTGGTTGTTTTAAATCCTGGCTCTTTAAAGATTGGTAATGGTAAATTGAGTTTTCAAAGTGGCAGGTGTGAACTGACTATGTCTACAGGAAGCGCTCTCGCATCTCTAAAGATGTTGATGACGATGTGGAAATGACCCAAGAAGGAGAGGAATCAGACCCTTACGATTTCACAGAAGATGAAAACAGTAGGGGAACTCATTCACTTTGATTTCTCAGTGAGCCATGCTAAAAGCAGGTTCTGTCCATTGCTTTACTTAAGTCAATTTAACCAATTTAGTGTTTATGTATTCAACTCAACATTCGAATTTTTATATTTTGAATATTAAGTGTCCTTCTATTTTGACATTGTCTTAAAATGTGGTGGTGTTGTTGACAGCTCAGCCAAGTCAAAAGAGCAAGCCAGCATCTCAGAAAAGCAGTCAAAGGAAGAAGGCTGACATTACTCAGGACAGGTACAACAGAGACCTCTTCATTTTTAGATTTACTTTCTGGCCAGTACTTTGAAATTTCCTGCATTATTCCTCCATTACTTGCTTAGATGTTTGCTACAATGATGGCCTGGTCTGGATTTTCTTTTCCACAATCTAACCACACATTTGATAAGGAGACTATTAGATTATTAATGTGACCCTTTTGACTTGACGTGTTTAGATTGAAGGTCTTCAAGGCGGCTCTACTGAAGGCCTTCAAAGTGACCCGGTCTCAGTCTGTGGCGGTGCCTGATCTTCTTCCTCATGTTAACAAAGGCCAGGACGAGGAGTTTGACCAGAACGAGATCAACCTTCTGCTGGATCGTATGCAGGATGACAACCAGGTCATGGTTTCAGAGAATGTGGTGTTTCTCATCTAGAGCAGCACCAATGGGCAGCTGCATCTTTTTCAGGAATGTAAATTGCATTGCAATTATTCATAATATGCCAGCACTTTGTTACACACTTTAACATACCACTAATAAAACATATGTGCAATAAGGGTTGAGTTCTTAATTCGATCAAGTGCTTTTATTAATTTTTTTCTTTTTACATATAATAATTTAGCTTCCATCCAAAGCAACTTACAAATGAGAAATATACAAAGTGCAATTCATCTTAAGAAAGCAAAGAACACAAGAAGTGCTAGTCATCTAGTAATAGTTTGTTGAGAATAGTTTTAGAAGCTCACTCTAGTGTTGGGTGTTTTTTTTTATTTATTTTATTATTATTATTTTTTTAAGTTTGTTTTTGGACCAGAGAAAGGCAAGTGGTGATTCAGTAGCTGCAGCCCAGTAATAAATTCTGTAAAAGTTTTCTCCATTTAAGACCTTCATTATGTATCCTGTATGACGTTATGGAAATCTTCTAGTCCGCTGTCCTTTTAAATGGACATTTGGGTTTCTGTAAGAGAAAATTCAGTTTATTGAAGTTACTGTACCGTTTAATAATGGTAAACTAATCTAGTCTGGCAGGTGAAAACGGGTTTATGGAAACATACATCCATCAGTCCTTTCTGGCTCAATCTCTCCATCTCTTTCCATTAGTCTCTTTCTCCTCCGCATGTAGAACATTGCACCCACAGAAACGCCCAAGAACACAGCCGCTGCAAAAAAAACACTGATTGCCACTGTTGCTGTAGAGCTTCCAATGGCGTCATAGATCTCTAGTTGCAGGTCTGGGATTTCTGGTCTCCTCATCTGAGTCTCCAAAAGGCCAGTCACATCTGTTGTTAATGAAGCTAAACATTAAAAAAAACTTGCCATATTTATAAGAATTTCACTGGTATGGGATAAAAATGACAAACCTTCAAGGCAAAGGAGGAATATGGCATCATTTCCTTTAATGAAGCTTCGACTCTTCAGACGATCATGTGTGATGTAACTGCTGGTACCAGAACCTGGCCCCCGGTAAAATTTACTGCCATCTGTGTCTGTGACTAGACTGCCTACTTTTCGTGGGTCGTCCCAGAAATACTCAACATTGCCCATGGCTGCACAAAGAGAGATGTTACTTATAAAACACGTTTTATTGACTTTAAACATACAGTCAGGTCCATAAATATTGGGACATCTACACAATTCTAACATTTTTGGCTCTATACACCACCACGATGGATTTAAAATGAAACGAACAAGGTGTGCTTTAACTGCAGACTATCAGCTTTAATTTAAGCATACTGCAAAATCATTAAATTAAAGCTGATAGTCTGCAGTTAAAGCACATCTTGTTCGTTTCATTTTAAATCCATCGTGGCTGTGTATAGAGCCAAAAATGTTAGAATTGTGTAGATGTCCCAATATTTATGGACCTGACTGTATGTGCTAAGCATTAATTTCTCTTTGAATCTTACAGTCAGTGGAAGTCTTGGCTGGATCTGTAGTGATCATCCTAATGTTGTTCATGCGGTGTTGGATGTCTGGATTCTGGTCCATCAGCTCCATGGATGCCTGACGCCATGGACACGGCCATTTAAGATTGTCATCATTGGGACCAGAGGTCAGGTGGAGGTAGATTGCCATATTATCTGGATTGTCCTTCAAGCCATTAATGTACAAACCAATTTGAAATGAGTAACCGTCTGGGGATATGAAGCGGGGGCTGTAGCTTTTGGAACCAGCAGGAGTTGTAGCGAGAAGATTGTTAAAATCACGAATTCGCCAAGTGTATTGAGGACACTTGGTCTCAGAGAGGTTGATGTCATCCAGAGACAGACCACCCTTTGATGTGTCTCTTCCTTTAACACCTTCAAACGCTACTCTGAATTTATCAGAGACATCTAGCGTAACATGGTATAGTTCCCAGGAGCCTTGAAGTCCACCTAGGTTGTACAAGTATTACAAGTTACCCATTGGTTAAAATGTTTTATCTATCAGTGTTTTAAACATTAAGATTTATTACCACTGATCTTCTGAATGAGTCTCAAGGCTCCTTTGGGGTTTTCAGCGGTATATTCACGCACCCAGATGTTTAGCTCGTCATTGACAGCCCCGCTGTTGTAGTGATAGAACTGCAGGCATTGGGAGGGTCTTTTGGGGTAAAAGAGACGACTTTCCAGGTAAGCCTTGTCACCCTGGGTTCCTGTGGCTGTGTTAAAATGCATGAAGAAGCCTACCCCTGTGGAAATGTGAACTAATCAGGTATAAAGCCAGCCTTCTCGCTTTCTCTTTGCATCTTATTATGGCATTTAAAGATCCTAATAAGTCATAATAATCCTCGATAACCTTCTAGAGAAGGTCAAAGGATATTTTCTTGTACCAGTACAATGTTTATCATGATGACCAAAGTGCCACCATAATATCATAAAACAGTTATCAATACAGGATTGTGGACTATGATTTATTAAACTTTTTACACAGAGGTGATATAACAATAAACGGACAAAACTAAACAAATAGTCTTTGTGACAACACCCTAACACCCAACAAACCTGCAAAGCCACCATAGACACCAAGGTTTTGACCAGTTCAAGTCACAGAAAGGTCATTAAAATAATTCATGCAATATCAGTTAATCAACTTAAATTTTATAAAACAGCTTTTTAATTTTATTTATTTTCTTTAGTGTCAGTCTTTTACACACCTTCACTAGATTACCACGACCCATGGACATTGTTGTGTTTGTAAACATGGAAGAGTACATGTAGCCACTGTTTTTGCTGATGTCATTTAATGTGTTAATGCGTCATTTGCATCAGAATACTATGATTGGCTCAGAGCTGTAGAATTTAGAATTTCAATGGCCCAGAGTTCACGGTTCATAAGGGAAATCTTTTCTTGTGTGTGTTTTATCTCCTTACACAAAGGTTTTTCTCTAAACTTCATAAAATTTAGGTTGAACTACTGATGTAACTATTTTAAAAATTTGGGTTCCAATGATGAGCGAAGGTCTTACAGGTTTGGTTAATGACAGTGCATTTTTGGATGCATCAAAACTTTTTTTGATTTTGCATCAATAAATTTGCAGTTATGTGGAGTTTGAACCATTGAGGTTTCACAATAGGCACAAAGTTACATAAATGGAAACACGATTTCCATGTTCACTTATCTCATTTGCATAAACTTTTCTTTTTAGTGATACTATGGCTCAAAAATCACAGTTTTTGCGATTAGGTGAGGTTATACCTTGACATTGACCCAGGTTGGTGAAGTCCGTCTGTGGACCACCCTCAACCGTTTGTACACGAGCCCACTTGGTATTTCCACCATCCCCTTGGATCATACCACAGATATTTGGCTCCTCAAAGTGGCAGGAGTCCAGAAAGGTTGAGGCTGTAGCTGGAAGGGTTTAAGATTTAAAGAAACAGTTTACAGTTTTTGCAAAGCTTAGTCTTACAATCAGTGTTTGGTGCTTGTACATCATTGTCAGTCATCTATCATTTCCTCTGATTTTAGTCATTACTCAAGGGTAAGGGTAGGT
>JAUMHG010000243.1:49473-71825 GCA_032359395.1 Enteromius anoplus
TACAGTAAATATACATGTGTGGTGTATTATGATGTTATATATGTTTAACATGGGAGCAGCTGGAAACAGGTAATCTAATTTTAAACTGTACTGACGGTACAATGCTGCTGACTGCCTCACTGCTGAGATGAACACATGCAATGCTGTTTCATCAGGTACATTTTCAAATGAAAATTTCTAAACATTAATACACCAGTTTCACAATTTGAATCGAATTACTGAAATAAATGGATACGTTTCCACAACATTTTGATTTATAGAGATGCAACTGTAGTATACAAATATAAATTAAACTGATGTGTTTATATTAAAATGACATGATTGTTATGACTCACCTGTGAGTGAAGATGGTGGCTTTGAAAGAAAACAATGATACAGTAAGTGTCAAAGATACCCATTACTTTAACAAATTATTCGACTGTTTGTGGAAAGCGTCATGAAAACACTGACCTCATTCATCTGAATGTCTTCTTCTGCCAGGTCAAGTCCTGCCGCTGTTGAACCAGACAGCAGTTAATGTTAAACTCTTATAGATATTATGATGCAGATTTTAGAGATGATAATGTTTCTACAAACCTTCATTTTTATTAAATGTATCCTGTTTTTTTCCATCATCCTCATCAATCTCTGTATTGCCTAAAAAAGATCAAATTCAGAACATAAAGGTGCATCTCGTGGAAAAGTTAATTTATTTCAGTAATTCAATTCAAATTGTGAAACTTGTGTATTAAATAAATTTAATGCAGACAGACTGAAGTAGTTTAAGTCTCGGTTCTTTCAATTGTGATGATTTAGGCTCACATTTAACAAAAACTCAGCAATTCATATCTCAACAAATTACAATATGTGACATGCTAATCAACTAATCAACTCAAAACAGCTGTAAAGGTTTCCTGAGCCTCCAAAATGGTCTCTCAGCTTGGTCCACTAGGCTACACAATCATGCGGAAGACTTCTGATCTGACAGTTGTCCAGAAAACAATCATTGACACCCTTCGAGAGGAGGGTAAGCCTCCAACATTCATTGCCAAAGAAGCTGGCTGTTCAAGAGTGCTGTATCCAAGCATGTTAACAGAAAGTGGAGTGGAAGGAAAAGGTGTGGACAAACCAGGGCTTCCATACCACCTCAGCAGTGCCACAAACTGATCAAGTCTATGCCATGCTGAATTGAGGCAGTAATTAAAGCAATACCAAGTATTGAGTACATATACAGTAAATGAACATATATTTCCAGAAGGTCAACAGTTCACTAAAAATGTTTGTATTATTGGTCTGATGAAGTATTCTAATTTGGTGAGATTTTGGTGGGTTTTTGTTGAATGTGAGCCTAAGGCTACGTCTACACTAGTACAGAAAAAATCGGAAACGGTGTTTTCGTCTAAAAGCCCTCCGCGTCCACACTGTCGTTTTCAAACGTGTCCGAAGAGTTGATCATCCACACTGAAACAATTGAAAACACTTCAAACAATTTTTTTTATGAAATGACACTGAGCTGGAGCATGTACAAACTGATATTAATCTTTAATAGGACTGACAAAAAGAGCAAACAAAACAACTGCTGTCCAATGCCGTCCACCATCTCAGTTGAAATGGTCACATGACTGCATCATATAACTACAATGCGTCATCGTTTTTGAAAGCCTTCGTTTTCACAGTCCACATTGCGAGAAATCTGCAATTTTAAATTAATCCACTTTGGAGAGCGTTTTTAAAAAGCTCTGTTTTCCTTGACCAAAAACACAGTCTCAGTGTGAATGGAAGGCCAAAACGAAGAGAAAAAGATGTGTTTTCAAACAAAAACGTATTAGTGTGGACATGGCCTCAATCCTCACAATTAAAAGAACCAAAGACTCAAACTACTTGAGTCTGTGTGCATTGAATTTATTTAATACACGAGTTTCACAATTTGAGTAATAAATGAACTTTTCCACAACATTCTAATTTATTGAGATTAAACTGTAGTATACAAATAAAAATTAGACTGATGTGATTATATTAAAATGACATGATTGTAATGACTCACCTGTGAGTGAAGATGGTGGCTTTGAAAGAAAACAGTGACACAGTAAGTGTCAAAGATACCCATTTACTTCAACAAATTATTCCACTGTTTGTGGAAAGCGTCATGAAAACACTGACCTCATTCATCTGAATGTCTTCTTCTGCCAGGTCAAGTCCTGCCGCTGTTGAACCAGACAGCAGTTAATGTTAAACTCTTATAGATATTATGATGCAGATTTTAGAGATGATAATGTTTCTACAAACCTTCATTTTTATTAAATGTATCCTGTTTTTTTCCATCATCCTCATCCATCTCTGTATTGCCTAAAAATAATCAAATTCAGAACATAAAGGTGCATCTCAATAATTTAGACTGTTGTGAAAAAGTTCATTTATTTCAGTAATTCAATTCAAATTGTGAAACTAGTGTATTGAATAAATTCAATGCAGACAGACTGAAGGAAAAGGAGTGGAAGAAAAAGATGCACAACCAACCGAGAGAACCGCAGCCTTATGAGGATTGTCAAACAAAATCCTTTCAAGAATTTGGGTAAAATTCACAAGGAATGGACTGAGGCATCAAGAGCCACCATACACAGCCTTACCTGGCAATCTAATACTGCACCAGAGATCCGACTGTGATGATTCGCTCAATTTCAATGCCACCTCTTCGAGGAATATCTCTCATCATGCTGATCAGAACTACTCTTTCTAATGTTTGCATTCCATCGCACACAACTCTAGGCCGCGAGCCTTCTCACCCAGACTCATCTCAAAACTCTGAGAGGTTCCCAAGCCCCATCCTCTCCACATCAAGATCTTTGAGCCGAGATCCTCATTCACATGGCAGACACGGAGAACAGTATCCTCACTCTCTTTGGGTGCTTTTCTCACACTCAACATGTGATAGCCCTCCTCGGCACTTCTACCACGTGTCTTTCGAGGCTGAGAGCGGTTCGCCTTCAACGCACACTTAAATCCAAAGTATTCAATTCAATCGTGCAGACAGCCAAGTAAGTTTTCTAATATATTCAGCACTAATGATACTTTTCACAAACTCCAAACCCTCAGACCCTCCAGCAGCTGTTAGGGAGTCACTGGCCGTATTTTGAAAATCGCCCTCTATATTTTAAGTGACTAATTTAATGGTGTCCGCAACCATAGCGGACGTTCTCGAGAGCACTCATTTAATCCCAAAATGCAAAGCAAAAACAAGTGAACAACCAATATACACTTAAAGGCTAGAGAATTCCCATAATGCAATGTGAGTGTTGCATGCCGAATGAATTCCAATGTTTTGCCAGAAGATGGCATCCGCAGTTGAATCATCCATCCATTAATTTTACGAATTCATTGAACATTGATTATTAATTAGTTTAGCTACGGATTATACACAATTTCTCAAGATAAATCCTTTACATTTTATTACTGGAACTGCCTGTTTTAAATGATTAGCAAGCAATCTATGCAAAAGCGGCAGTTTTAGACAAAAATATTCATAGTTTGACAAACACATCAGACAGATTATCATGAGTGTATTGAAATTGAAATGAATTCATATGAATGACTTACCGCAGTTAAAATAAATAGTCAGATGTTCATCCATGCGATTTCATACTTAAGTTAATATGTAAGATGATCAGTTAACACATCACTTGAATCAAGGCTCTACAGCAATCTGTAAAGATACAACATCCATTCTACCCTTCTATCAGACGTTCACAGCAAAATGTAGCTCAAATAGTTACTACCTCATCCAGCACCCCAAAGGACCCTACTTCACATGGGTCAGCCTGAACTCTTTCAACATCCAAGTAAGTTCAGATCGGTCTATCCAAACATCCCCTACCCTTTCCCTCCACCCCTTCACTAACCTCTGCCTCACCTTTACGATTAAGCTATCCAAATTCCGAGATCAAACTTAGACTTTACATTCACGCTAGCATTCAATGAACATTTGTCAGTTATCAGAACTTTTGGATGCTAGTCATCCTGAGCATACCACTCATAAATCCACAACACCATCAGGTTCTGCGTCAAGCTTAAGCTTACCTCAGCTCTTACCAACTCAGGGAGTCCTAATAATTTGGCCTAAACATACAAACGAGATAATACCCCCACCCCGAGTCTCTCCGGGACATCAATCCAGACTTCCCGAGATCTACCTGACCATCATCTTATCTCCTTTACCTTTCATCCTCATCCAACTCATCCCTAACATTCGAAACAATAAACTATCATTTATGTATTCAGTTGTGGCGTGGTCTTTGCTAGTGAAGTGAATGTTAAAATGGCATGATTGTAATGACTCACCTGTGAGTGAAGATGGTGGCTTTGAAAGAAAACAGTGATACAGTAAGTGTCAAAGATACCTATTTACTTCAGCAAACTATTCCACTGTTTGTGTAAAGCGTCATGAAAACACTGACCTCATTCATCTGAATGTCTTCTTCTGCCAGGTCAAGTCCTTCCGCTGTTGAACCAGACAGTAGTTAATGCTAAACTAGATATTATGCAACAGATTTAAGACACAATGTTAATTTCTCTACAAACCTTCATCTTCATTAAATATATCCTGTTCTTTTCCATCATCCTCATCCATCTCTGTATTGCCTACAAAAAGAAACATACAGTAGTATATACATATAAATTAAACTGATATGGTTATATTAAAATGGCATGATTGTAATGACTCACCTGTGAGTGAAGATGGTGGCTTTGAAAGAAAACAGTGATACAGAAAGTGTCAAAAATGGCTATTTTCTTCAACAGATTATTCCACTGTTTGTGGAAAGCGTCATGAAAACACTGACCTCATTCATCTGAATATCTTCTTCTGCCAGGTCAAGTCCTTCCGCTGTTGAACCAGACAGTAGTTAATGCTAAACTCTTATAGATATTATGATGCAGATTAAGACATGATAATGTTTCCACAGACCTTCATCTTCATTAAATATATCCTGTTCTTTTCCATCATCCTCATCCATCTCTGTATTGCCTAAAAAAAGATCAAATTCAGAACATAGTATATAAATATTAATGCAACTGATGTGATGTTAAAATGACATGATTGTAATGACTCACCTGAGAGTGAAGATGGTGGCTTTGAAAGAAAACAGTGATACAGTAAGTGTCAAAGATACCCATTTACTTCAACAAATTATTCGACTGTTTATGGAAAGCGTCATGAAAACACTGACCTCATTCATCTGAATGTCTTCTTCTGCCAGGTCAAGTCCTTCCGCTGTTGAACCAGACAGCAGTTAATGCTAAACTCTTATAGATATTATGATGCAGATTTCAGACATTTTAATATTCCCACACACCTTCATTTATATCAGATATTTCCTGGTCTTTTCCATCAAACTCATCAATATCTGTATTGCCTATAAGAAAGAAAGGTCAAAAGTCAATTTCAAAATCATTACATCATATGACTATGTTGTAATATTAAATAATGTGATTATGGCTCACCTCTGAGTGAAGATGTTGGCTTTGAATGAAAACATTTGAGCGATAAGTGTCAAAGGTGCACATTTCACATCAACAAAGTATTATAGTGCAAGCTGATATTGTATAACCTATCATATAATAACCACAAACTATTTCCACCTTTAAAATGCAATTATATTTTACTATAACAACAGCTTTGTTAGTATTTCTATAACATATGAGAATTTGCTTTTGTTGAGCACAATATGAATCAACACTTGATCACAAAAGTTTGGTTTCTATAACATCTGAATTGTTCACTCACCAAACACAGGGCTGTGCCGCATACACACAGAGTCAGCAAAATATGAAGAGACGCCATGAGAACTTCACTTCTCTATCTTCAGAACATCAGTGCATAGTGTATTAATCAGTTTATACAACAAAAATGAGACACGTTTGTATCTGATCGTTTATGATTTATTACACTAACGGTCAACTTGATTTTATAAGACATGGTAAACGTCATTATTGATAATGATTGAATTATTGATAAAGATTTACTCACCCGTGTTATGGAAAAATGTTTCCAACTCTTATTGCGAGGCAATAACTCAGAGAGTATTGTAGAATAAAAAAAACAGGATTTATTCTTGCAAAAACGTCAGATTCAGAGCATCTGCAGAGTGTGTGACAAAGAGGAACCCTTCGACTCAGCATTTATATCCCAATCAAACCAGGATGTTTCTATCTCATCCAATGGTAATGCATGCACAATGTATGTCTCCTTTTACGGCATCTGTTCGTTTTTTCCTCAAATTAGCGTTGATTAAGCATTTCATTCAAAGCGTCTTTCTCGAAGTTAGGCCTTTGAGCACAAGAAAGCATTTGTCGTTTTGTACGTTCAAACCTTTTTTGCATGTTATATCAACAGGAGCATCAACAAATGTCTCCCCGAAGTGCAAAAACAGTCATGAGGGCTACTTTTGAGATTTACACTGTGCATCCTCAGAAATCTAAAGCTTATCAAATAAAGTCCTTAACAATGCATACAAGTCAAAAAAATAGGTTTGGATAGGATATGAAATTTACTAAATATGTTCATGGAACATGATGTTTAATATCCTAATATATTCATACGAGTGAGGTAGTGAGACATGTGCACAGTTTAGCATTTTGTAATTAGGACAGTTCATTTATCTCAATGACAAATGTAATTAGTGTACATTGTGGAAAAACTGGTAAAACCACTTACAAAAGGAATCTTAGTCCGTTCTTAACTGGCATGAGTTACTATATTTTTAAAGAACAGCTGTATATTAAGATGTGGCGGAAATGACCTTTGTTCATTACAGGCCAGGAAAAAACATAAATATTAATAATTCCTCTTGTAATCTAAGTTTGTCCACTTACACACAATGACTTTTGAACATGTTCACAGAGCTAAAAGTACACCTAGTTGAAGAAATGCCAAGTTACAGCATAGCCCACCTCATTTTCTCAGGGTCTCTAGAAGCTGACCCCTTAACAAAAAGCATCATGTCGGCAATGTCAGAGGGGGTCTTTTTGAGGTCTAGACGTAGCTTGCAGACAGCTTCAAGCACAGTTACACAGCAAAGTTCTTCCTTCTCCTCCTCTGTTGCAAGGTTCATCTCAAAGCAGCATTTCACTGTCACTTTTGGCTTTTTAAGCAATACAGTGTGGTGTCTTATCCAGCGAGCAGTAGACAGATGTAAAGATTTCTGTTTCAGCAGAATCATTGACACGGCATGCGAAACCCACAGTGTGGCATCAGCACTACCAACGATTCCTTGAGAACCCATTAGTGCCTTTTCTGCAGCTGCTACTGTCTGTAAGCATTTCAGCTGCTACAGATTTTAATTTGTGAGGAAAATAAGCTACTGATGTCAACCTGCACCAATGGTCCTGCAACTGCACAGGTGTCAGCGGAATCCTTTGAATGTGCTAGAATGTTTGCTTGCTTTATGATGTTCAGCAACCAAATGCTGCAGCAGTTTAACAGTGTCTTTTTCACACTGCTCCTTTGTTGTGCTGCATACCATCAAGTCACCAATGTACTGCAGTTGGGTGGTGCCAACACAGTCTAATGACCAATTTGTACGTGTTCATACGAGGTGGCTAATTCGTGTCTAAAACCCGAATAGGGGTAGGTTTAGGGGTGCACTGTAAAAAATGGCAGTGAACTTAACTGTAAAGAACAGTAAAAATGCTACGGTAAACACCCGTTAAATGGTTAATGGTAAATTCCTGATAAATTTCCTGTTAAATACCGTAAAATGACATTCCCAGAATTGCCTGCATTGCATTTTAAATTTTGTTTGAATTTGATGTTTTTTTCTTTGAAGTAACTATGTTTCTTCTTATTTTTTCTTTTTTTTTTGTATCAGTTCTGTTTATTTGGGTTGTATGTTACATGTAATGTTGTTAAATAAATGTTTATTGACCATTTTAGTTTAATAATTCTTACCATGATGGTGTTTAGTGCTTGTGTGAATGACACTCAGGACCTTCTATATTTTTAACTTTTTAAAAGCATCTTGTGATGAACTTTGGTTCATCATGTCACTTTCTCATAACCACCTGCATTTGGTAGTTATCATTGTATTTCAAAGGAACAAATTAGATTTCACTATTTTAACAGTTTGGCATATTAACAATATATTTAATATTACGGTTTCTAATTAGAAATTACGGTATTTAACTGTAAATTTAAAATAAAATCGTAAAACTATTGACAAAATAAAAATTTTGATATTATATTCTTCAATTTTTTTGCCGTAAAACAAATAACGGGTTTACCGTTATTTAACGGTAGAATTTCGGCAACCCCAGCTGCCGGTATATTACCGTAAAAATATATATACATTTTTTACAATGTGGAGTTAGGTGTAGGTAATTCGTCCAAATTTATACGAATTGGCAACTCGGATGAATTCTTATGAGTGAGGTCGTACGAATTTTTAAGCTTTAACCACCTCGTAAAATATGTACGAACTGCAGTAAGACTGGGCTGGTGATGCCAGGTGTTAGGAGCAAAGGCCCTGATATACTTCATCCGAAGTTCTTTTTCGTTCTCCGTTATACACTGCTTTTGAACATTCTGACATCAAATGAATGTCTTGCGGAGCTTGCAAAAACAAAGGTTTATTTATTGTATACCCTTTAAATTCGCAGCAGTATGGTGTAATATTTCCTTTCAGTCTTTTCACAGCTTTAAAGAACTTTCATCTGATGTCTCTCTATTTTGCTTTTAGTGTAACTCTGGGTCGTTGATACAAGCTTTGTAGAAATTAATTACTTTCACTGAACTTTTAAAGACTCTCCATGAGCAATTTATGATTTTGAAGCGTTCTTTGATTCCAGTTGAAGTATACCGTTTCTGTATATACCTTACCTGAAGTATACCTTAATGGTTCACACTACATAACCACAGAAAAGCATTTGGCATCTGATGGCACTTGCACGCACTTAAGGTTGTGCTGTTATCACCACAAGTGCAACTCCTTTTATGAAACTCATACTTATGTCAATGTGATCTTATGAGAATTTGTAGGTATTTATTTGTATGTGTCTTCATCTCCAACCTGCGCAGCAACAAGCAGCAAGACCCACCAGAAAATGAAAAATGGAACGTTTATTGCGTTTATTGGCTCTCTCCTGCATCATCACAGCTTGCGACATGCAGTTTCTGGTTGTTTTTGAATGAGAAATGCACACGTTTTGTCAGAAAGGACAGCAGCTGCAACACTTCATCATCTGGACTGCGTTTGATACCCACTTTTGCTATTTAACGATAAATCAATTACTTGATTAGTCATTAATTTTTGGGTGAACTATTTCTTTAATTGCACACATTTTCTGCAGTTATATTTCTGCAAAATACTCTTTTCCCCCGTAGGTTATTGTATTAAAACTTTTATTGCACTTTTTTTGGTTTACATTGGGGTGCAGCATAAATAGATTTACAGAGCCTGATGTCGTTTAAACAATTCATTCAAACATTCCCCCACAAAATAAATCCCACAAATATAACTGTACAGTATATGCAATAAATCTTTTATCTGAGAAGAAAGTGCAAGAAGAGTGAAACTGTGCAAAACGTTTTTTTTTTTGGCAGATAAATCAGTAATCATTTTAAAGTCATGGTAAATACCTGAGACGCATCAGATAGCATATGAAATTCATTACTTATTAAAATATCTCTTAATCAGATATGCAAGCTTATATTATATTTTACATAACATTGTTAAAAATACTTCAGTATCCTTGATATACCATTTCCTTGGCTGATTTCTTAATTGTTTATATCCTTGTAGTTCAGAATCATCTTCCCAAACATTTTTTTTAAGATGTCATCCAGAAAAACACCTGAAAACCTGTTGTTGTCTTTCTGAAAATGAAGTTTAAAGATTTTCCCTGTATGATGCTAGAATTGCACACTGAATGTTCATCTCATCGCTCTGGTTGAGATTCTGTGGGATGTAGAAATAAAGGATTACGGTTGAACATTGACATTATTGTGAACACACGTATTAGATAAAAACACTTCAATCCGTGTTCATGTACATGACTCACAGTAATATCTTCCAGATAGTAGCAGTGGCGCAGGTTGAGGTGGCCGATGAAGTTGCGGCTGTAGTACTGAGGATCACCGTGGGGCGTCTGCACACACACTGGACACACCTAGAGGGCGCCAGAGAGCACACAAAAATGCCTTTTCTGGATCTGAGACCACAGCAGTCAGCAAAACTTTAATTTGAGGATGTTTAAATACAAGTAAGCCATTTATAAGTTGACCTCCCCTGAAAAGTGTAGCACTGTGACTTTTAGAGCTATCAAAACAATGCTGTGAATGTTTACCCTAGTAAAAAAGTTATATTTTTAAAATATATTTATTCCATACTAAGTATAGTTCAAATCTATTAATTATTTACATATAAACATATTTACTGACACAAGACCTACTGATATAGAAACTTTATTTGGAGAGTTACTTGTGCACAAAAGTAACTAAAATAAGCCCAAAATGCGTGTTTATGTCATTTTTAATGAGGAATTTGTAATACTGCAGGTTTAATTCTACACATGGATATTAGAATCACTCCACATGATGTATACTACACATAAATGGTGACTGACCACTTGTTTGCTGTCACTGGCATGGTGTTCATTGCAGTGATCACGTAGATCGAGTTCATCCAGTCCACTGTCCTGACAGTAAGGACACACAAAAGTCGTCATAGTTGAACTAAAAAAAAGAGAGAGAGAGTAAAAAAGGGAAATTAGCATGCTGTATTTTTGAGTGTTTTTAGCAAAATGCTTAATTATGCTAAAAATAAAGGCTCTAAAATGTTTTCCAAGCTTATGTTCAGGTACAGTCATCTAGAATGGGTTTTCAGGGGATTAAAAATTATTATAAAATGAATAAATAAATAATAAAAATGATTAAAGTTAATAAGTGTGTAATAAATAATTATATGTGATTGCTATATGCATTATATGTGACCCTGGACAACAAAACCAGAAATTGAGACATACTCCTGTTTGAAATCTGAATAAATAAGCTTTCCTTTGATGTATGGTTGGTTAGGTCAATATTTGCCCTAGAAATTAGAAACCTAAAAAAATCTGGAATCTGAGGGTAAATTTCCTTTAAAGCTGTCCAAATAAATCTTTATCAATGCATATACAGTCACTAATCAAAAAATACATTTTAAGAACACTGCAACATTTAAGACTGCTTTCGGGCTCCAGGGTCACACATCTAAAAAAAAAAAAATCACACATCTATCAAAATGTCTTTGTGTGCCTTATGATGAGGACTTGTTGAATTATTGAAATCACCAAACATGTTAATTAAAAGGAGTCTTCCGCAAGCTTTTGGCGATGTAGTGTGTTTGTGAATAAAAGTGAATAAACAGAAGTCCTCACCCCTGAGGTTGTGGATTCCTCGCCATTAGACTGATCTCTGTTTGCCATGGCCTGTGAATGAAACAAAACATGAGTTATACAAACCGTAGTGTCAATAAAATAGTCATCCTCTTGATAGGACTTACCATTGATCCAGCGCTAGCTGCATATTTCCCGGGAACGGGGCGGGGTTTAGCTGCAGTGGAGCTGGGGCAGGTGGAGGTGGGACTTGGATAAAACCACTCAGGGCAGCAGAAAAGGGCGCAAGTTGTGGGGCAGCAACTGAATTTGCACGTTGAGATCTGACCCGAGGCATAGGAACAGGCCGTGCAGGGGAAATTAAAGGGGGAGGGGCTTGATTTTGAGGGGTGGGTGGCACTGCAGCCTGATTGGCTGGACTTGCTTGAGCGGCAGCATCTGCTTGTTGTTCCACTGAATTTTGAAGTTGGCTGATGAGACTGTTGGTTTAAAAGAAATGATGAAGTTTTATGCATTTGACAGAAAATACACTAAATAATGAAGTTGGCCTGGGACTTACGTCTGTATGCCTGCACCAACATGTCTTCTTGAATTAAATGATTGAATGTCTCCAGGCAGGATTGAGTGCATGTGCCTTCTCCTACTATGACGCTGGAATAAAATATATTAAGCATGCAATCCTTGAAGACTTTATATTTATTACTCACTTCAGCAGGGTTTTTACTTACTTGGATTGGATTATTTGCATAATCAGGATTGTTTACTGAGCTTCTGCAGTACGGGCAATGAGCCCTGTATCGAAAAGACTGACTGAGGCATCGCTGGCAAATTCTGAAAGTTAAAAAGAGAGACCATAAAACAATCAACTACCAACAAAGATAAAAGGTTGGCTGGAAATGCTGGCAGTTTTGGTAAACCTATCATGTGATGGAATTTCCCTCTAGAAATGCTTTCGCTTTTTGCTGCCAGGAAATGATCAGGTTATTTATTAGAAATTATATGTAGGCTAATTGTAAATAAGCAGAGGCTGCAAATGTATAGCACAAACACACACACACACACACACACACACACACAAATAAATAAATAAAGTGTCCAGCATAAAAGCCATTTCCAACTACAATAGCACATTTAGGAGAAATTTGATTTACTGAATTGATTTATTATCCCTTATCAAATATAGTTTACAACGACACATTTTTTTTACAAGGTATTACTGTATAAAATTGTAAATTATACATTAGCATATGTTAAATCATGTTTAATGCTTCACAAGTTTGATCTACAAGTTTGTATGTTTGTAAAGTCTCCATGTGAAGTCAGTAAAATCCACATCTTTGTTGAAAATAAGCCACACTTACACTTTTCCACAGCATAGAGACGGTTGAGAAGGATTCTGTATGTTTTCCCTGCATACAGGACACTCTTCCTCCGAAACGGACATGTTAAATCATATGTTGTTTTGTCTGTTTGTCTAGTCTCTTGTGCTGTTTTTACTTTCATGTTGTGCTGCTTAAAGCTCAACTTCCTTGTGGTCATGAAGAGGGAGTGTATTGGCTTCAGCTGCTTTCTCCTCATGATAATAAATATAGAACCGGTTTAACCTGAAAAGTGCTAATTTTGTAAACAAATCTTTATTGATGACTCTCGGGGACTGCCGGAGAAAAAAAAAACTAAAGTTTTTTAGTCAACTCAAAATCTGTTGAAGGACGTTTAACGAAGTTAACTTTTTTGGTATATTACATACTTGTGCATACAATTTTTGTGCCATTTATCAAACAGTATTATTTAATGTCACACCAATGCCTCTGACGATTTATATTACAGAGTATCTGATTGTCTAGTCTATATTTAGTACCGAAAATAACGAGGACTTTTATTATGGCAGACGCAGAGCTTTTATGTCATTGCGGAAGTAAAGTCACCTGACCGCCGCTAAGCTTCTTGGGCGAAATCGATCAGCAGGCAGTAAATTTCAACATGTCTGCCGTCGGCTGTCAGTAAAGGAGGTGTTTGTCTTCAGCCCAGCAGCAGATCCGTGAGCTCGGTGAAGAACAGACGAGGTGCGCTCATGGCTCAGTGCGTGCAGTCAGTGCAGGAGTTCATCCAGGACTCGTTCGTGCCGATGGTGGCCGTCCTGTGCAGCGAGGACGCGGAGAGAGTGACCCGCAAAAACAGCCTGAGCTTCCCGGAGCTGCTGCGGCCTTTCTGCCGCCTGACGTCCGAGGGTAAGAGGCCAGCTGATCTGACAACCGCGGATCACCCACCACAACTGATGATCACTAGACAAGACGCTCGTTAGACAGCTCCCTTACACATACACACTGGCTGCGTCTCAAAACATAGTAAGCTGTCTGCCAAGACATTGACCAAAACAGTCCAGGTGCCATAACAACGTTCAGACGGGAAAAATAAAGCCTAGCTAGGCAGCTCAGTATAGATTTTGACAGACATGGCCAAAAATGCTCTCTAGCAAGGGAGCTTATAAGCATTTTAAATGCACTGAAAGAGCTGTCTATGTAATTTAGGCACACACCAAAAATGCTGTTTAGGCAGGCAGCTCACTAGATTTGTAGATACACACCCAAACGTGCTCAGCTCATATTTGTTGTTTTTTTGAGACATGCCCAAACATTTGTCTAAGTTGACAGCTATCTAGGTCCTGAGAAACAAGTCTAGAAAATGTTTTAATACACAGCCAACTGGATTTTTAATCATGCATCTTAAATAGGCAGGCTACTAAGTTGTGAGAAACATGCACAAATGCTAGTCTATTTGGCAGCTCATTATATTTTTGGCCCAATTTTTATTTTTTTGGGTAGTCACATTTTGGTTGCTAGTAGTTTTTTGCACCCTTTTTTTCAACTGCATCCTGAGAGGCCCGGGACCTTCGAGATCATCAGCACATGCTCTATGCCCCGAGAGCCCTAGTGGTTATCTCGTTCCCTTCTGTGCCAAGGAGCCCATTGATCTAATAATCAGCAAAGTCTAAAGGAACTCACAAGTTTTGAAGGACGTATCCAAAACTAGTCTAGTTTGACAGCTAACAGACTCCGTTAGGCTGCTAACCAGTTTTTCTGAAACGCATGTCCGAGATAACGGGATTTTTAGTCATGCATGTTAAAATGCTAATCTAGGTTGGCAGCTTATTCGATTTTTAGGCCATATTCTGTGTCCAGTGAGGCCTCTTCTTAGACTACAGTGTTTATTTACATATATATATATTTTAAGTGTTTTGGTTGCTAATAGTTGTCTGTATGCTTCTTTTACACCGCACCCTGAGGGGCCCGAGTGCTTATAGGTCAGCCTAGGCCTCTAATAATTGTAATGTGTTAAGGAACCTAGGGTCTTCTGCACAGAGAGGCCTGCATCGCTATCTATTTCTTTGCGGTTTATGCACTAAGGGTACCTCTTAAGTATGTTTTGTTACCACAAATCTTATTATAGTGGAAGGCCTTCGGACCCATTCTGTAATTCCTCAGTTAAAATGACAGGAAGCGTTTCAAACCGGATTCATCTCTCTGTTTGTGAAATCAGATCTGATTTCCTCTCACCTGACCATTTAGTGACGAGCCTTTGAGAGACACAGCACAGATCAAATGCCTTTGTTTGTGAGGGTTAGATTACCTCTGAACTGAGCTCTGTGTTGGGCCTGTGCTGTTCATCACCAGCCTATATCTAGTAAAGGATATGGGATAATCCTAAAGAGGCAAATCAGATCAGCTGGCTCAATTTATGAACTGCCGCTGTTTACAGTGACTGTAGTCAGTGAATGACCGAGATATACCACCCGAACCTGAAGTTTTATGACACCTGAAGTGCATATTTTGGTGCAATACCCACAAGGCTACTGTCATCTTTGCTGAACGAATTTTCAGCTAAAGCAGCTGTAATGGCTTTTGTGCACTGTTTCCTATTTCATTTGTTTTCAGTTTTAGTTCCTTGTACTTTTAATTCCTGTTTCAACATCCATGGACTGAAATCATTTACCAGCAATATTGTTTTTTTAGCAATGTGGAAAAACATGGCACAGGTTTTGTATAGCAGACAGACTTCTCATATCAGTCATGGACTACACTAATACACTTCTTGTCAGAGAACTCTTTCTTATAATAAGAAAAACACATTTCTCACATTGCAGTGAGTTATGGATTCGTAGAAAAGCTGGTAACACAGTTAGGTTGACCCAAATGAACACAGTGCTCTTTATGTGTGTGTGTCCCTCAGTGATGTAACTGGATTTATTCAGGAATGCCTTGGCGGCTTGGGAGCAAAGTCTCTTCTGTATTCTTTATGTTGTGCTTAAGTGAAGACACACAGGTGCATTATGGAAGAATGAGGGGTGGCAGCGTATATGGTTGTTCCTGTCATGCATGCTTCAAGGGAAGGGTGGGTGAAGAGGGACCGGGTGGGATCTAGAGGTGGTCAGCTGTAAGATTAGTGGATATCCAGCTGTGTTTGACATTTCCTCAACCATGACGTATTTTCAAGTTGGCAGTCATAATGGTCAATCATTTATTAAAAGTGTTTGCATTGTGCTAATCTCATTAAATATCATAAAAATAAACTCTTTTCAGATGTCGCTGTTTTAATGTCATAAATGTCTTTTTATTGTTGTTAGCATAACTGATGCAAATAAACATAAGTTTTATATTTTTAAAATGTTTAAAAAATGAGTATATAAATGTATAATGTACCTTTTATGTAATATAAAATGTACATTTGTTTTATGCTGCCCATCAATGAATCTGCTTACTCAGACTGTGCTGCATTGGTTATCACAGGAATATCCCAGCTGAAGATAATAAGGAAATGACATTGCTCCCTTTGACAAGTGCATTGCAAATGACTAAATAATGACACGCACGACACATGCTCTGCCCACTCCAAAGTCCCCACTAACAAGGGGATAAGGATGACTGCTTGACAGCTTTGCAGATTTATTAAAAAACAAAACTTGAAATATCACATGGTCGTAAGTATTCAGACTCTTTGCTGTGACACTCATATATTTAACTCAGGTGCTGTCCATTTCTTCTGATCATCCTTGAGATGGTTCTACATCTTCATTTGAGTCCAGCTGTGTTTGATTATACTGATTGGACTTGATACCTGTCTATAGAAGACCTTACAGCTCACGATGCATGTCAGAGCAAATGAGAATCATGAGGTCAAAGGAACTGCCTGAAGAGCTCAGAGACAGAATTGTGGCAAGGCACAGATCGGGACAAGGTTACAAAAAACATTTCTGCTGCACTTAAGGTTCCTAAGAGCACAGTGACCTCCATAATCCTCAGAAAACCAGGCACTGCTCATCACCTGTCCAATACAGTCCCAACAGTGAAGCAGCATCATGCTGTGGGGGTGTTTTTCAGCTGCAGGAACAGGACGACTGGTTGCAATTGAGGGAAAGATTAATGTGGCCAAGTACAGGGATATATCCTGGACCAAAACCTTCTCCAGAGTGCTCAGGACCTCAGACTGGGCCGAAGGTTTACCTTCCAACAAGACAATGACCTTAAACACACAGCTAAAATAACCAAGGAGTGTCTTCACAACAACTCCGTGACTACTATTGAACGGCCCAGCCAGAGCCCTGACTTAAACCCAATTGAGCATCTCTGGAGAGACCTAAAAATGTCTGTCCACCAACGTTTACCATCCAACCTGACAGAACTGGAGAGGATCCCCAAATCCAGGTGTAAAAAACTCATTGTATTTTTCCCAAAAAGACTCCTGTCTGTATTCAATCAAAAGAGTGCTTCTACTAAATACTGAGCAAAGGGTCTGAATACTTAGGACCATGTGATATTTCAGTTTTTCTTTTTTTAATAAATCTGCAAAAAATGTCAACAATTCTGTGTTTTTCTGTCAATATGGGGTGCAGTGTGTACATTCATGAGGGAAAAAATGAACTAATGATTTTAGCAAATGGCTGCAAGAAAGAGTGAAAGAGTGAAAAAGAGGGTCTGAATATTTACCCACTGTATATTTCATGCAGTTGTGTACTTGCAGAATCTCAAAAGTTCAGTAGGATTTGTACATTCAAAGAAACTCCAGGTTTAATTATTGAACCGTCCCTGTTCATTGTCGCCCATCAATAGCGCAATATCTGTGCTATCCTCGGGTTTCGCCAATGAATACTACGGCAACAAAATGGAGAGAGCTTCGCGAAAACCTCAGACTCAGAATAAAAAGGGACTAAAGATATTAACGCTAAATAAGATTTCAAGTCACCGCTGTTTTTGAACTTTATATTCATGTACAAAAATGCATAATAGTTTCCACAAAAATATTAAGCGGCACAGCTGTTTCAGTTTTGATAGTAACAATCCAAAAAAAGCTATTGTTGAGCAGCAAATCTGCACATTGAAATGATTTATGAAGGATCATGTGACACTTTAGACTGGAGTTATGATGCTGAAAAAGCCTTGCATATATTAAAGTATACTAATAAAAAACTGTACAAACATTGACAACCAATCACAATCCATCCAAGCTTGAGTTATCATAGAGTTATCATTCTTGGAGTGAAGTTGTACGAGGGCCTTGCGTCTATAATATCTAGAACCTAGTAAAAAGCTTCAGAAGAATTAGCAGCACTGTTATGAATGTGACACCAGTTTCTTCTTTGCTCCTGTTACCACACCGTAGGTCACCTGCGTGACCCCAATAACCAGGTGGTTGTGGTGAAGGGCCTCCGGATCAGCGTGACTGGGATCAGCACACGGCCTCAACAGACCCCAGAGATGCACAAACTCCTCAGCCAGGCGGTCTCTGTCTGTCAGCCTCCTGAAGGGTCGCCCGCCAACGTCATCACGGCTGGAGACTACGACCTCAACATCAGCGGTAAGTGCTTGCAAACACTTCCTCAGCAGACCTCTGTTGAGGACCTGATTATCTTACGGCCACATTTTTAAAGCAGGAAATGGCCAAAAACGGGAACTGAGAAGAGTTTCCCAATGCAGCGTGCGTTAACGTAGCCCTTGCCAAAGCTACAAAATTGTTGATGATTTTTATGAAGTATGGGACTGTTAGTTAGCTCTATCCAGCATCAGCTGTTTGTCTACTGTATGCTACCAATGGGAGGACAATATAAACTGTCCCAGTATTCTTCATTATGGTAGCAATGTGTCACAATATACAGTATTACAATGTAGAGGAAAAATTATTCTAATTTCCAAAGTAATGGCAGACATTCAGAAAGTGGGATCAATTTGGATTTTATACTATTCATACAAATAGGAAAAGGAAAAGTTAGAAAATTATAGCGGATTTTACTCACTCCCGAACCATCCTGGGTGTATATTTTTGTTTTAAGCTCTGTAAATCAGATGTATTCGCAAGTGATGTAAAAGTAACCTATACGCCTTCAGGGGGTTATCGTATGTCCTCTGAAGCAGATCGATGGGTGACTCTACATATGATACATATGAAAACATGTTATTAGCGTTTTCAATACAATATTACATCAATGTTTCTTTTTTGAATGAGATTAATTTTATAGTAGTTTCAGCTCCTGATGAGGGCAGCAGAGCCCTTAAGGGGAAAAGTGAGAATTAAATGTAGTAATTGTCGGTTTAGTAATTGGTAGTAATTAAAGGGTTTGGTTTGCATTACACGTGTATGTTTGATCATTTCTAATAATTTATTTTTTGCCTATTCTCCAACTTCTCCTGTGGATGAATTCTTGGTAAGAGCTCTGAGCCTCACACACGTTTTCCTCTGGTGTGTGTGTATCGGGTCACACACGTGTGCTATGCTGTGCTGTTAACTAGGGATGCTCATTTGGGTTATTTCTCGTAACCGACAACCGACGCTCGTTAACCGATTATTAACTGTTAACTAACAACATTATTTTAAATGGTAATTGAATTCAATTAGACAGGATAAGCGTCTGTGACCCGTTAAAAATACTAATATTTGTTTTCTGCGGATTCGTTGTAACAGTTACATGCGCAAAAACTAGCAAACAACAGAAGACGAAGAAAACGAAAGAAAAAAAGATAGCAACAGTGACCCAATCAATATCAACCATGGCAACGTCCACAAAACTAAGTCTTACCGCTTTCTGACATGACAGGAGTCCAATCGAGGCGCGAGTTCTTTCATCAAACCTTCATTAACCGACAGCAGCTTTGCGCAGAGAGCGGAGCATATGAATCGTGCAACAGAACACAAAACTGACGAGAGCGGCTTCCGTTCCCACAGCGCGTGTGCTCTGAGAACGCGGTTGTTAGTTCTGAATGTTTCCAGGTGAGTTCCGTTACAGAACGTGGTGTCACTCCCTGTATTAGGACTCAACAACTAACTGTGTTCTGCTGCTGTGTGAATGTGGCCAATAAAATGAGGTTTTATACGAGTAGGTAAAATACTGAAATAAATAAAATGACCCTTTAAACCGTTTAACTGATTGTATTAATCGGTCAATATTCTAATCGGTCTGTTATCGGTTAACCGGTTTAAAATGAGCATCCCTACTGTTAACCCTTTAAATAACGGGCGTGAAGTGTTTGGTCCCTTCTCAGATCATATGCTCCCAGTAGATCCCGTACCCCCGCGTGATCCCTTTGCTGCACCCTTCACTTGGGTGGGCCTACCAACAAAACCCCTGAGATTCAGACACTAACACACCTCTTTAAACCAGCAGCCTCCTCCTTTTAGCTCAATGAAAGGTATCAAGGTGACTTGCCTCACCTGAGGCAAGATGCAACGATCAGCAGTCTTAGCATACCTGAATAAGAATGAGTTTCACGGTTGGTCGGTCTGACTTTAAAGGTCTCAGAACGCTGTGCTTTAAATTGATCAAATCAAAACTGTACAAAAACATGCTAAAATGCAGATTCCTGTTTCTATTGTGTCAGTTATTTTACCATTATGCATCTATTATGTCTAAATTTATCACACAGCGTTCTGCTTCCCTCAGAAGTGTCACTTTCCGGAAAGAGGAGGGGTTGTGAATGGTCTTTCAAGTTGATTTTAAAGCGTTGGTTTGCTGTGTGTGTGTGTTCTGTACTCAATACACTTCTCCAGAAACATACAACTCATTATTGTTTGCTTCTGCTAGAACTGGCACCAGTAGTGTGTGTGTTTTCTGAATGTCTCAAGGGCGATGTATGTTACAGTTTGTTCATTATATGTAACTTTCCAGTCTACTTCATTGTCCTACATTTAGTAGATAGCTTTTTCACGCAGCGGGAGATGCTAGCTGAACGTACCCATGTCTAAGCTACTCATGAAAAAGCTTCTAGAAAAGAATCCGTATCTAAAATAAACGGACGGTTTTCACAAACGCAAGTCTGTGCGGATCACGGGTGCTTGGGGTGGGTTGTGTTTTTGGTTTTGGATGCGTTAAGCTTTAACCAGACTGCCTGTCTCTTCTCCTCTCAGACCGCACGGTCAAAGCGAGCGTTCCCTGGTACTCTGACTGGAAAGAAACACTCACCCAGCTGAGCTCGTCCAAGTACTACACAGGTATTCCCTTCCTTCCCCTGCTGGGAGTGTGCAAGAGGGCTTTCCTCAGTCGCCTTCTCCACCGCATTTCCCAGCCCGCCTAGCTCCGTAGCAGAACTGTCACTAAATCTCCTTTCCTCTTTCCAATCCGGCTTCCTCCGCTTTCTCAAGATGTTGGTGGTGGTTCTTTAGCTTTGTGTTTGTTTGAGACTCATTGTGCTGAAACTCTCAGTGGCAGACGTGTTCATAGCTCTGTCAAATAATGAATTGGCGATCTCTTCAGTCACAGTACATCCAAATAGTTAGTGTCAGTTTTGACTGAAGTTAAAGTCTAATTATTTTGGGTTGAGTTGATTTTGTGAGATTTTAGTCCAATGAGTCATTTTACCCTTTCAGTCAGTTTCCTTTCCTCTGTAGATCCATCATTCCTTCTGCTGTGAAGTAGAGATTGACTTTACCTGCACTTTTTCCATGTAGTTCATCAGATTGCTTTAATGTGAAATATTGTTTTCTCTGTTAAATTTACAGCAAAAAAAAAAAAGTGTGTATCCAGTATCGTGGTTTGCATATTTGTGCCTGTACGAGGCTACAGTAGTACTCGTATATAGAAATGCAAAGGGTCATAAACGCAAATAACGCAATAAACATTAACTAAAATATAACCAAAACCCTGATGTACATTACTGATGACAATAAAAAAATAAGCTAAATTATTGAAATAAAATATATTCATATATTTGTGTCACCCAGTAACTTCTGGTAATGTGCTGTTACTGTTTTAACATACAGTTTATGGTAATTTTAAGTTTTTACTTCCAAAAACCATTAATATGACTTTTTTTTTTTTTTGAGTGAAGTAACATATAATGCAGTAATAAACCACATTTAAATTTCAAATCACTGCTTATGGCAAGATATCTTTTAATATATATCTATACGTGTATGTATGTATATGTAATTTCTTTCTTTCTATAGGATACAGTGTTAAAAAATGTTTTATTGTATTGTACAATATAAATATATTGTATATCTTTATGCAGAAAAATGCATTATTTAATTATGCATTTATTTAAGATGTTCAAAACACTTTTTTTTCCTAAAATGCCTGGTACCTTGTCCGAGTAGGAGTTATGTATATTTAGTTTTATTTTTAAGTTTTTTATTATTATAATAGTTTTTTTGGGTTTTGAGACATTAATCAGGCTCTTATTTAAGAGAGATTCTTTATCACTTCATATTATGAATTATAGAGGTCAGGTGACTTCAAATTAATAATTGTAATTATGATTAAAATGATTAGCAGTTTTAACATCATTACTGCAGGGGTATGCTTCTTACAATCTTTATTTTCCAAAAAAAAATTAACGGGTACATTTCAGCTAAATATTTTAATGTCTCCTAAATTAAAAAGAAAAGAAAAAAAGAAAAAAAACACATTAAGGACAGTTTACAAGTTGAACAATTGTGCTTGTTTTAAAGGTGCCATAGAATGTAAAACTGAATGTACCTTGGCATGGTTGAATAATAACAGTTCAGTACATGGACATAACATACTG
>JAUMHG010000243.1:74374-85275 GCA_032359395.1 Enteromius anoplus
TATATATAAAAATATATATATATATATATCTTTGGTTAAGAGACAATTTTTTAAAAAACATAGAAAAAAATCAAAACCCAAACTTGTGAATGTAACAACAAAATAGACTTATTATAAATAAGCTTTAATTAAAAAAAAATTGCTGTTTATTGATTAGGTTTTTTCTAATTAAACTAGTCTTTTCTGTTGTTTCTAAAGCAAATCTTTATATCGTTGAAAAGGTTTCTTGGCTAGATTTTATTTTTATTCCAAATGTTATTTACTAGTTTTTAAGGTAATTCGCTCACACAAAGGCGTGATTGCTTCTCTCTGTGTGTTTGCCTTGGCAGAAGCAGTCATAGGAAAGCCTGACATAATTAAGATAAAAAAACAGGAACTGTGTGCTTAGCTGTGGGTCAGGTCAGCAAAACTGAGGAAGCACCTTTTTTGTTCTGATAAGCACTTTGTAAAAGAAAATGTGAACTAAACCAGCTTATTCCTCGCCCTCTATTTTGTTTCCCCCCACTTTTGGAGGCTAGTACTTCAAGATCAAGGAGGAAAAGGTGTTTCTTTTCACGGTTCTGTTCAGTCTTTACCTCTAACCTGCTTAGGCTTGACCTGACCTGTCTCTGTGTAACCCAGAGTGGATTGACCTGCGTGTGACAAAAACATATTTGCGGTCATACATGCGTATTGTAGCCGATTATCTCAAGGACACACTAACCCCGGTTCATCTCGCCCTCCCCTCAGGTACAAGTTGCTGAGATACTCTAAAGAACGACAGCATCTGGACGGCTTGAACAATCTGCAGTACTCTCCGGAGGTCTCTCTGAGCAGCTTGTATAAGAACATCACGGTCAATCTGAATCCCGAGCTGGCCCCCATAACAGAGTACTGACCCCCCCCCCCAAGTCAAAAAATATGATGTATCGATGCCAAATGCCCTTAAAAAACAGGAGCGAGGAGGGCAGAGGCCTGTCTAATGCACAGTTGGTTGCGTGACGTGAGTGTGCGTGTATGTGTGCGGTTACTGGATCATATCTGTGAAAGTGTGTTAGCGTGACTGCGTGCGTTTAATTGCATGTTCCTATGTCCATGCTGGCTTTAGCGAATCAGATCACAACACAAAAAAAGGCGGGGAGTGCCAGCGTCAACAAATCAGATGTTTACTGCGAAGCCTTAATGGAATTTTCTAGGCTATAAACTCCAGTCATCTGTGCTTACATTGTAGAAAGCTTGGTTTTACATTGGAACAGCACTCTTGGCGCCAATAGAGTTTTTGTCATGCTCTGTTAGTATAGTTTTTTTTAATACATATCGTTTTTTCTTTTAAAGAGAAAACTGTTTAGAAGACGTCAATGCAGTTTAAATGGATGCATTTTAAACCTGTCTTTCACTTCAGATGGTTGTTTTTGTATTACGATATGCATTTCACCCTGGTGTTTTTCTTCATTTTTCACAAATCCCTTGGCTATACAGAAGGCTGTGACAAGTTGCATGCATGACCCAGACTCCCCTGTAAATATCTGTCTTTTTAAATGATGCTTTAGCTTTATCCCCCAAAAGACGCCTGTGATTCCAGTGGAAACACTCTTGTTTTTGGCAGCTATTGATTTTGATTTCTGCTCCTTTTATTATAATTATTATTTTTTTTTTTTATCTTCAATGGTTTCGGACACGTGACTTACAGCGGATAAATAAAAAAATATTAGCGATGACCACAGAATGCAAACAAAAACGACATACAGATATCATTATTTGCTGCATGCCTTAATTTATTTTTTTGTTACATGATTATTTTGTCTTAAACTTTCATTTTTAGTCACTCTGAATGTGTTTTTTGTTAATGGCATAATCGTTCTAATGTCTCTCTTTTGAAGTGCACTCTGCAGTGGTGAAGGAAGACATGAGTCAAACAATAGCGAGGTGTTTACGCGGCAGGTCGTTCGCAGCTGCTAAAGCCAAGACGCCCTTCGCGGGGTTTGGCGTGTGTCTCAAACCTGTGTGTTTTTGTCTGTGTGTGTGTGTGTGTGTGTGTGTGTGTAGCTTCCAATGTGAAGTAATGCGTGACATTGCGCTCCGGTAGGGCCGAGATGAGAGGGCGACGTCGCCGTTGCTCTTGAAAGGCATTCGGAGTACACTTGGGCCATGACGACTTTATGCTGTTAAAGTTTCGAGCATTACAAGCTGTTGGGGAAACTTTTTGTTGGTACATGTTTGCCTTTTGTATATAATTTTAATTTGTCGGAGTTGTCGTTAAAACATGTTGCATTCATTTTGTGGTGTATATTTTAAGTTATCATATATATGTCCAAAAACTGCTGTTTCATATCCTCTCATGCTGCCTGTGTGCGCGTGTTTGTGTGCATCCACAGGATGAGATTCTGTCTGGGCTTTCAGAAGTTGAGCCACACTCGTACCTCACACAGATGCTTTGAAGGCTTTTTGTTAAGTCTTTGTATCTGAGGTGTAGATGAGCCATGGCTTCTTTTTGGTCATCCGAGTGCATTGTTTTAACACTAGTACGTTTTCCTCCCCGACGTGATCTCCAATGCCCAGTGTGTTGTTTACAGTCTTCTTAAACCATCAGACTCGCAGTTAGGTCTAATCTAATCTGTTTACTGTGGTTACGGGTTACAAAAATAAACATTTGACCAACTTGGAAGGACACTGTCATATAATATACTGTATATGATATATGGAGGTGGCTGGTGCCAAAGTCCACTTTTCCTTTTCCGTGTCCCCTTCGGCTCTCCTCGTCTTTCAGCTGCGGATAGTGAAATGTAGCTCTAGGACATCTGCTCAATGTAAACTTTTGGATCCAGTCACTTTGAGTGTTTGTGTATGTGTGGTGTCACATTCGTGTGCAGTCCAGTGTGAGAGGATTTCTGGAGAATGACATTAAACGCGGCTGAAAAACCCTTTGTCTCGCTTTTCCACTGCACGGGGCCAACACATTTGCATAAGCAAAGTTGGAGTCAAATGTGCTATTGGGTTACGCCCTGTGTTCACGTTGAAGCAGCCGGTGAGATATAACCACTTAATAGGCGTCGTTTAATGTAAAAGTAGGCCTTTTAGATTGGGTTTTGGCTTTGGATGAGGGAAGTGTGGATTATGAGCACTAGTTTCCAGAATGCTCAAATAAACGTTTTTCATTCCACCTTCACCGTGCACTGTTTTTTGTTTTGTTTTGCAGGCACTTTCACAGAGTAATGATTAGTCTTACGCTGCAATATGACGCCAGATAGGCCTGGTAGTATTTCATCATTAGCTTTTGCACCACATTGAAATGGGTTTATTTGGATACACAGATTGGGTCTGAACATTTACACATTATTCTTAAAGTAAGGTGGGTTGCAATACGAAAACTGAATGTGTTTTATTTTTTTTTACTAAATGTAAAACGTACCGGTGAGACTGATCTGGGGGTTCCTTTGAGGAAGCTTGGTTCAGTGCTGTCTGCTAATTAAGATTCATCGTATTGAATTTTTCACCCCAAACCCACCCCTCTCATAGCTGCCCCATCCCGTTCAGCCATCTGAAAAATATCCAGAAGAAATAATAGAGAATTTTAAACGATGATTTATTCACCATTACAGAACTGTAATGTGTAGAGTGTTACATTTTTGCAGTATTCATATCTGTGCCTTGATTTATTTTGTATGTTTTATTTGTATTTATTTATATATCTTTTTTGCATTGTTGAGATGTGCAGTGGGGTGTGTGTGGAATTAAAAATAAAACTGGGTGCACATTTACTTTTTTTCATCTGGAGCTGTGTCTTTAGAACTGAAATGTCTGCTGGTCATTGAATGGGAACTGAAAAACATGAGGATCTTCTCATGTGTTTGCGTTTCTCCATTGTTGAGGGTCCACTTGAACTGTAACACCAGTATGAGAAGTAGAACATCTTGAACTGCCAGCTGCTTTGACTGACATGTACAATCCTGCTTCCAGATGACTTTTTTTGTTTTGTTTTTGTTGTTGTACCGGTCTCTTCACTGCGTTTCGCTCTGTAATGATCATTAAAAGACTTTATAGTTGAAAACTTATTCGGAGTCCGATTTCTTTAATTGGTCTGAGAGGAAGTGGGTTCAAACAAGGTTCAAAATGAACACTTGCCAAAGCTCCAAAATGCAAGTAAAAACTGGCTTTGGTGAAGGAAGTTATTCAGGATTAAGAAACTGCACCATAAACGTATGGTTCAAGTCAGAGTGAATAACGGTCAGATTCTTGATGTGATGCATACATCAAGGTTTGGATTCACCTCGACACTTAAATTAAAGCCTTTATGTATAATGCATTACAAAGGTATTCATAATGTAATGCGTAAAATAACGTTATAAATAATTGCAAAACTGTGTTTATTTAAATAGTTTTTGTGTTTGTTTTTATTTGTAATACTTTCTAAAGATAAACAAAAACAAAAAATATAGGTACGAGTATTTTAATTATGCACACAGTTATCATTTGTTTATTCATGAGATCATACCAATGCGTTATATGGTGCACCACAAGCCATAATTAATGCATTAATACTGCTATTATAATGCATGACATTTAAAGGCTGCATGTAAAGTTTTACCAATGATTTGTAAATGGATTGGCGTTTACTAACATACAGTGCAAAAAATACAAAAATAAAATGGATTGTGAGTTTTATATATATATGTGTGTATATATAATTCACAATACTGTTGTTTCTAATGCATTTTGAACATATAAATGCAGCTTTAGTGATTATAAACCACACCAGTTTCACAAACAGGGCTTAGCTTAAGCAAGGACTAGGCCTCGGTTAAATAAGGAATGTAAGCAACTTTTACAAAAATGCTTTGGGGGAAAAAAATGACAGGTGTGCAACTTGACACAGAACAATATCACTAACATATTTGAAGACATGTCGAAGCAAGATATTTTCAGTTGAGACCGCTCAAAGTCTGTGACTGGCTTAAGCCTTGTCTGTGAAACCGGTAGATAATGTTTCCAAACTTTTTATAAAGTACTTTTATTAATCAAACTGGTATAGCAAGGACCCTGAATGTAAAGAAACGTGTTGTGTGCTGTCATTCGTGTGCTTTGACGACCACAGCTGTTGTGGTGTACGAGAAGGGGCTCAGAAGCAGAGCCAGAGTGTAATGACGATGCCCCTCGGCATGAGCCTCAAACACCACCTGCAAAAAAACACACCAAAGAACTCTAAAAGTGGCTTCACATACATGCGCTCGGTATGTTTGTGTTGTCCTTGAATGCTCTGTCCTCTTATCTTAAACTGTCCATTACTGTGTGTCTATAGGATCATAAATATTTACCTCCCCACAGTTAATATAGATCTTGGTTCACATCCAAGACAATCATTCAGGGTATTATTGTAGGTTGGTGTTATAAATAATAACAGTAAAAAGTAGAAGGGTGCATACTTGTGGTTTAGGTACCTTGATAATGACAATAACCTATCACTTAGCAACTTTTAAATGCTCATTAATGTAAAAGTGCTATTAAAGCATTACTTACATCGGCCTCCTGGTGAAAAGGTGTACGGCCCTCGGCCTTCCAGTAGGCTTTAGTGTAAAACTTCACCTGATACACACCTGGAGTGAACTCCTCCTCGCTGATCAAGCTGTGCACCTCTCCCGTCATGTCCACTTTCCTGTGTGAGAGGAAGAGCTCATTAATGATAATGACAGGAATCAGGGACAAGGACAGTATGTAGAAAAGAGAATAGAATTATGCCCTACAAAGCCAAAAGCACGGCAGAAAAAAATGTGTGTATGCAACAATCACAGTCTATGAATTTGTACAACTGAACTAAATCAGTGTTATTTTAGTATAATTCATTTTTATATACTTTGATTTTCCATTCATATATCAATTAGTGCTGTCATAATATCACAATATCATCAAAAATAAATGTTTTCGTTTGCATAACATGCGTGTACTGTGTTCAGTTATTTTGTATACATAAATACACACATGTACAATTGTAGATAAATAAATATAATAATATAATAATAAATATATTATGCAAACAAAAACTTGTGTTTGATGGTATTACAGAAATGTGTAATTTATTGTTTATTTGTTTATTATTATTATTTATTTGTATTTTTTGCACTTTTTGGATTTCAATTTGACTTTCAGGGTTACAGAGACCATTATACCCCTTTAACAATATATTGTCATTGAAGCATCAGGTTCATATTTGACTTCATTGACTTATCCATACATCTGGAAATGCAATTGATGTCATTAAATTTGCATCAGAAGATTTATAGAGCATGACGGCTATCGTGCTCTTACCCGCTGGCAATCTTTTCCCATGTCCCACCTTGATCTTGGCGATAAACATCCAGAGCTATATTTCCAGCTGGAGTCCCTTTCACAGCATCCAGGATCTTTACTGTCAGAGGGCAGAGAACATCTGAACCACCATGAAAAGCCTGAAACACAGTCAATGTGCATAGAAATGTTCCTAAGTTTTGCTCGGTCTAAACATGGTCCTTAATCTTTCTGTTTCTCATTTCGGTCTGGAAATAGAACCTTGTTCTTTATCTTATCTTAAGATGAGTGGCTTTGTATTACTTAATAGTGGGTTGCTTGTGGATAAAAGCTAAAGTTAATTAATGGAAGCATCTGTGTCAGCTCTGAGTCGTTTGTTAGGTCAGTGACCGCCTGGACGTAAAGCTGTGTATATGTGTGTTTTTCCAGTACAGAGTTTGCTGCAGCACTTTGTAGTACGGCAGAATGCAGATAACATTGTGACCCACATGTTAGCTTGTCCAACAACCGCATGTACCTTGTCTCACCCTTAAGGGGGCAATTTAGGAGAAGTTTTGTCTTTCACATACATTTCACAGATTTTGTGTCACTGCCAAGTTAAATATAACTAAAAGGTTTTCTTTCTTAAATTCACTCCTCAAACAAAAAGCAATTCTAATTTGGTTAACACGCTTATTCTTCAGAAGCTAAAACCACATTTTTAACAGCCTTTTTTGTTGTATGCACAGCCCAGAGCTGACAGGAAGACAAGCGTGATCTCTCAGATAATTCACGCTATTGTGATTCTTAGAAATGGAAGCTGTCATAATTGGTCAACATTTATAGTGGTGAATAGATGCTAGATACGTATTTTGTGTTCACATTTAATTCAGCAAAACTAAAAAAAAAAAATTATATATAAAGGAGAGATAAAAAAATATCAATTTGACAAATTTGCAATATATGTATCATTTATATAACATGAAGAATTTAACATTTTATCATATAAAAAGATTTGCTTGATTTGCAATTGTAATAATTATGAAACATCAACACAGCCTGTTAAAAGGGTCTAAAGTGGATTTCTATGGAAAATGTACACAGCCAGAAATATTCAGAATATTCAGAGAATTCACACAATAGCACTTGCTCTTAGCCTTGAATGGATCCCTTTGCCAGATTTATATATAAGTGTCTGTTAATGCTCTATACAACAAGCAATGGAACTTACCACAGGTGCAGATCTACAGCAGGCAAAGAGAGATGCAAGGAGCATACAAATCACTGCTTTGGCCATGTTAGAGCGCAACTGCATGAGATAAAACCCCTAATGCTCTTTATACAGTTGCCGACCCTGTCATCAGGTGACTCAGTGGGGTATCTGCAGGGCCCTGTTGACACTGTAAATAAACAGGGGAATCAGTAACTTCGTACAACTTGGTTTATCCAGTGGAAACAATCAAGGACATTTTCCCGTATTTATTAAACAACCCTGTCCTGTCCTTGGAATTTGTGCATTTCATAATTGTTAATTCCCAAAGTTCCTCCGCTCTGTGAGAGATCTGATTCATTGCTTGTTTACTTTTTGGGGGTTTCTGGGCAGCACAGATTTGTGGGTCTGAGGTATTATTGACAGTTCAAAGAAAAGTGTAGTTATCCCTTGAGAGGCGGGTATGCACTTGTTTTTCCACATATTTTCATGTGCTAGCTGTATTGCTAACGGCATTAAATCCCCAAGCGGAAAAAAGCTGAATTATTTTTCCTTGGAATAGATTTTTATCAGATTCGTAACAGGCCCACTGTTAGCTACAAGTTAATAATAATAACTCAAAGCAAAACTAGTCAAATTACTGGTTGGAAAAAGGGATTTCTCTTCAAAACATTTCTGTGTAGTTCTGTTTGAAAATGTGTAACCGTTGATGGGACCCACTGACTTCCATAGGATTTAGGTATTTATTATGAATATTTATTTATTTTTCAGAAAAAGAACGAAAAAACAGGTTGGAACAACTTTTATTTTGGGGTGAAAAAATAACTATCCAGTTTGTAATTTAATTAG
This sequence comes from Enteromius anoplus, assembly GCA_032359395.1. NCBI lineage: Eukaryota > Metazoa > Chordata > Actinopteri > Cypriniformes > Cyprinidae > Enteromius > Enteromius anoplus. The sequence goes on from JAUMHG010000243.1 coordinate 82,671, forward strand.
AGCTATCCTATTTTTTCTTTTGCTTCTTTTTTACCTATTCAGCTGAATTAATGAATTCAGTTAGGTTGACGATCAAACTTGAATTTGCTAAATGTTAATTTCAGTAAAATGGCTCTTGCGCCATCTGCTGAAGACACTGAAAGGCCGATGACGCATAAAGATGTGGGTGGGGCTACCTGTGAGCTGCTAAAGAGACGCTGCTTGGAGATTGTCCACCCTAGGTTTGCTCTCTCAAACCCGTTAGCATGCGTGCACTGTCGGTACTGAGCCGAGGCTGTATCGGGAGGAAGGCTGTGTGATGTGCTTATAGGGAAATGATTACATTCTACGTGCAACCTGTAGGGCGCAGGATTCATTAAGTCATGAGAAGGCCAGTAGTAGTGGCGCATTTGGGAAAGAGGGTGGAAGTTTCTTTTGGTCTGGAAAAAAATGGTCCGTAACCAAAAGAGGGGGCAATGTCGAATCAGAGGCAGCTATGTTTTTTGCTTAGGTTATCAGGTGTAGTTCCTCTCACAGATTTCCCTTTTTTGGCGGGGAAATTGCAACCTCGGTATTAGAAGGGGATTCCTGATGCTGAGAGAGAAAATCCATGCTCTCCTCAGCAAAGGGGCAATTTCGGTGGTGCCACGGGAAAAGATGAAAGAGTGGAGGCTTATGGCCTATCCTCAATTTAGGGCAACTGAACGGGCACCTCAGACGTTTCAAGTTCAGGATGCTTACACTGCATTCTCAGAATTGGTTGACTTTGGTGATCTTGACAGATGCAGATTTCATATAACAGATCCACCCAAGGGACAGAAAATGTCTGAGCTTTTCCTTCGAGGGTAGTACATACGAGTTTGAAGTCCTACAATTTGGGCTATCCCGTGTGCCATGCATCTTTACAGTGCGCAGAAGCAGTGTTGTCAACATTACGCAATGAGGGCATGAGAGTGTTCCCTTATTTAGATGACCTACTCCTGGCCGCAGACAGCAGAACACAGGCAGTGTTGCACACACAAGTGCTTGTTAATTTGTGAGCTCTGGGATTCTTGATAAATCTCAAAAAGAGCGTCTTAGTTCTGAGTCAGCGGATTTCATATTTCGGTTTAGAGATAGATTAAGTGTAGATTTCCATGGTTGTCTGGCTCAGTTTCAGCTAGGCAAGAGAGTTAGTATTTGGAGATGGATGCTGAACAAGGGTTGGCATGCGGTATGGCGTTTGAACAGACAAATGACGTTTACACCATTGTGTGTTCAAGGTCTGATTTCTTGGGAAACCCTACTCTTTTGTTGGAGGGGGTTCCCCTGGGCAGGGTTATATCACATATAGTAGTGTTGACAGATGCGTCACTACGTGGATGGGGAGCTCTGAGACAAGGGAGCTTGGTAGGAAGGGAATGGCCAGCATCACTGAGACAACTTCACATAAATTATTTGGAGTTCTAAGCTGTTTGTCTGGCTCTGGAACTTTTTGAACATCTGAGGGTCAGACAACACAATGATGGTATTGTATATAAACAGCCAAGGGGGCTCTCGCACTGGAGCTTCTTACATAATGCAGCAAAGTTTTAGCATCGCTCAGGGCAGTGCAAGTTCCAGGCTATCTGAATGACGGGGTGGCCATGCTATCCAGAGACGGTCTGCGGGCCAGGAAATGGCATTTGTGCCCGCGGATAGTAGCACGGATGTGGGAGTGGTTAAGCAGAGCCTTGGTGGATCTTTTTGATTAAGCAGAGAATACATGCTGCCCATAGATTTTTTTCCAATCACAGACAGGGCCGCTGTGCTGGAGGTGGATGCTCTGTTGTATGCATGGCCTAATGGTATGTTAACACCAGACGTGACTTGCTTGAATAAATCGCGTTATTTGCGTGTAATTGGACCCTTGAACATTTTGAGTTTACTCGCTTCATTCTCGCATGAAATTCACTTCATTTGCGCGTGAAAAAACTCGTCAAGTGAGGGGCTTTGGCCAGGCTCTCCCAGTCCCTTTTTATATTAATGTACGAAGATATGTCGTAGAGTTCCTCCACATACAGCGACAATGATTTTGTCCTCCATAGTTTCAGAATTATGCCCCGTTTGCTAGTAATCATGTCACTACTAGAGCAAGCTCCTGATTGGATAACGCGGTGTGAATTTTTGCGCAGGATGTTTAATCATGTCTTTGCATTGACTTAATATGTAAATCTCTCGCGCTTAACGCTTCTTTCGTGTCTGGTGTGAACGCAGCATAAGACAATGCTGTATACATTTCCACCAGTGAATCTGAAATAGCCCACCCAAGGCCGATTGTGACGGGAGAGTCTGTCGCTAAATCCAGACGCCCCATGCTGGCCAGTGAAGACTTGGTATGCAGGCATTGTAGTGTTGCTGTCGGGGACGCCGTGGTGTCTTCCGCTGTGAAACGATTTGCTCTCATCTCTAGGCTTACCTGCTATAAGGGAGAGTCTGATGGCAGCCGGGCTTCACGTCAAAGTAGTAGCCACAATTCAGAGACCCCCCCAACACATGATTGTAAATCGCTTTGGGTGTTTGGCAATACACATTATTACACGGCTCTCTGGAATGCTTGATTCTGATTGGTCAGTTGAGACATTTGCAGGTTAGTTCTTTTCGAATA